>JAUPMG010133918.1:0-11417 GCA_031762675.1 Pachysandra terminalis
ATTAATCATTAGTTGTTAAGTCCTGTTTAGCTAAAACAGATTAATCTATTATCCTGATCTTAGTTAAGTTTGAAATTATTAGCCCATAATCCTACTTCCTTAACTATCATTTATAACATTAAGCAACCTTAGTTTAATGGTAACCTTAGGTTAGTTTCTAGGTGTAGTGGTTAAATTTACCAATTTACCCTTTGTGTAAATGTTCTTTTTAAATATGAATTTTTCTAGTCTTTACAATACAAAACTCTCTAAGACCACTAAGTCTCTTATTATCACTCCATTCTCCCATCTATCCTCACACAATCTTATGCTTCTCTCACCTCTTCAGAGTCTTCTCTTCAAACAATCTGACACTCGGATACCACTTTGGTATCAAAGTCGTCTCTTCAAAATCATTTACTCTTTCTATCCTCAAAATAATTAAGCTCTCCAAGTCATCTCTTCAATCAAGCAATGGCTTGTGACACCCTTATCCTCAAACAATCTTTTGATCTGATACCACTTTGTCACGACCCGACTTCCAAGGTACAGTTTGTGTCACTCACGAGTATAGCCTCGATTCCCAAGTCGCAACTCTCACCCTCAGATAATCACATTCAATACCATTAACAAATTATGAGGGTGAAAATACCATAACTTACCAACAGAGCAAGATATATCAACAATATATACGCATCAGAAATAAACTCTTATCAAACCTGAATATACAACCCATGCATCAAGATGTGAATCAAAAACATCACATCACTTAAGATGCCCAAAACATAAAGTATTTCAACATCTACATGTATTGGAACTACAATACGAATAAAACTATTACATGTTGTAAACAAAATTAGAGTATACATAAACTCTCTCTAATTCTCAAAGCAAGCAGAAGTCGTGATCCTCACGCACCCTGCCACGAGCATCCTCGCCATATGCTCTATCAGGATCCTCATCAGGTGTATCTACATAACCTAAAATGTTTGTGGCCAAAAGGCTTGAGCTACACGGCCCAGCAAGTAATAATATGCAAAACCAAAGAATCAATAACACACTCATATGAACATGCATGCTATGCCATGTCATATGCAAGGTAGGTTCATTATATGCTATGAAATGAACATATATCAGAAGACCAATCAAGATGGCCTTTTTCAATCACATGAATGCAATAATGCATGATTTGATTCATGTTGTGTAGTCAATTGCTTGCATCAGACTCAGCTAGTATCCTTAAACACCAAGCATGCTGAACGGCCTCCAACATAGGCCTAGGACTACCACTGCTTCCTTGTGTACAACATGGGTTTAAGGGACTCTGAACCCTCAGGCATTCAAGTCCTACGTCTTATTTCTGTCTGAGAAGTGGGGTGAGATCCATATTCTACAACGCCCCCATCTAGTCCAAGGGTAAGACCAACAGTCTACAAGCCCCTTCGCAGCAAGTTACTTACAATATATCAAGTTGTATATCTTTTCATCATAGTATATATAGATGTTCTGGGCTATTAGGGTAGCGAGCCCCTCACCCTTAGTTCTTTTTGAACTTATACACATATAATCCCTTTCAGCGGGATACTGTAAAGAAACATATTCTCTAAATCTTGGGAATTTCTTTTAATCCCCTTTTTCATTCTCATTTCATCCAACCTCTCGTCAATATAAAGACATTGAGGCTCCAGGGTGATCTTAGTCTCCATAAGGACTTTCACATGCATGTCCATTTAATGCATGATTACCATAATCAACTACATGAATGCAGTAACATTATTTATACATAATTTAGTCATGCATTCAACGAAATAGAGTCATGTTATTCAAGTTTGAACATATGTAAGAAAATTAACAAACATTCATGAAATTTCAGGTACAAATACACCTAGGGGTAAAATAGTCATTTCACATTTTGACTATCACAACATGTTCCCCTTACATCCACATACATTCTCATACAATTATATTCCAATTTGGTTTTGATTTGAAGTCGGAATCAAAACACTGTTTTGAAAAATAACAGTCGATCGATCGGGATTCTGTTCCGATCGATCGGAACTCCAGAAACCTGAACAGCAGTTTCTGCTGTCAAATTTCAAACTATACCAGCATGTATGCCATTTTAATGCATAAATTAAACACACTAACACATCCAATCATAAAGCACATCCATGTGCAATCCAAATCATCAATTTAAACATCAATCCATCATCATTTGTCTTGATTATAAAAAAAATATCAAACAAATAAACTCATACTAAAATCTGAAATAAAGTATGATCTAAATGAAACAAACAGACACAAATCATCATATTTCTTCCCAAATACGGTATTAGATCGAACCCATGAGTTTAAAACCCCAAAATCATCAAAGAGCATATAAGAATCTTAGTGATTTGCATAAAATCACTTACCTGTTTAAGCAGATCCAAGCTCCAGGAGTCTTCTGCAACTGATCTTGGTTAAAACCCCCCTCAGATTTCCTTTCTCTTCTTCTTCTCTTCTTCTTCTTCTTCCCACAACTCTCAGACCAAAGGATATAGTTTAGATATTCTTTCTTTCGCACTATGGCGGAAAACACGAAGGATATAGTTCCAGTATTCCCGTTTTAGTATAATCACCGTTTCAATGATGTAATCTCAGTTCTAAGTTCAAATTAGGATCTTAGACATAAAAATAAATATTTATTTGTATTTATTTATTTAATTAATTTCTCACAAATCAAGGTTGTTACATATATAGGGATAGCAAGTCCCTCAACACATAAAATACAAGTCTCCTCACTCATTATGATTTCTAGATCATAACTTCACTCTTAAAGCCTTCAAATCCAGAATATGGATTCACATAAAAAAGCCTTTAAACCAAATCCTTGATCATAAAGCCAATGATGTGCAAGTGAATACGTGCTCATTAACTAATCATTCAATCATGTGTATAATGTGTAATAATCCTAACTAACATGATAGCATTCATATATAATGATATAAGCATGTAATATGAAAGTAGGTTGAGCATGTTAATTGAACATAGCCAATCAGATTAATGATAGGAAATAGGATAAATTAAGATGTGAGCATATGATACGCCTAGATTCAAACCAAATAATAGGATATTCGATTAGATCATATCATATTATGCATGTGTGTGAAATTCCAGATCAAACAACCTAAGTTAGTGAATTTCGATAGAATGGGGGGTCTCTCGAGTAGGCTCGGTTGAGTCTCGGTGGACTTTTCGGTGTATCGAAAGGTTTACCAAAAATCCTAGGGGTTCTGGGTTGATCACATTTTCAGACTCGGTGGAGTCTCGGTATGCCGAGTGTGTCAGCTCGGTATACTTTCCAGTGAGTCTATTTTTGGTCTCTGAGATCAGTGACGTCTTGGTTAACTCTCGGTGGGGTCTCGGTACACTTTCCAGAATCCAAATAGTGTTACCGTTAGGTTCGGGGAACCTTCGGTATGCCGAGGGGTCTACCGAACTCAGGATTAAGCCAAAATCTCCAGATTTCATCCTTCCTTCACTCAAATCATGAAACTTTGTTAAGAGACTATAGTTAATATTTAATTCCGAATAAAACCCAAAACAAAATCATACAAATCAATGCATAAAAACAATCTTACCTCCTCCTATCATTAAACTTGAAAAACACGTAAAACTTTTGAAAAACAATTGAAAAGTAACATTGCTCCTATTAAAACCATAAATTATGTTAAACTTGGGTACTTACCTTGCTTTGGTCTTGTGGTATAGTGTATTACACCTTTGATCTTCCACTTCTTCTTCTTCTTCAATGAATTTGTAGTGATTCTAACCTCTAATGGTCCTATGTTTATATAGACACTTAAAGACTCTCTTAATTATTAACTATTAACCTTTAATCTCTGTCTTTGATTGGGAGTCATTAATCTCAGCCATTGGATGAAAATCTCAGCCCATGTGTGTTAGTTTCTAATATGGGTTTCTTATTATTGTTTGTTAAAAGCTTAGATTTTACTTCTAGAAGATTTCCTGCAATTGTTTTCAAGCCCGCGTGAGTTTCTAATTACAAATATTCTTTCTAGAACCTTAACTTTTAGATTAAATAGTTTTCTATTTTAATTTAGAGAGAATCTTACTACCTTTTTAACTTTTAATCTCAACCATTGATTGAGAAGCAAAAGTAATTGCGAAATATAGGCCATACATTTAACTTTAGTGATTTTAATTGCATGTGTTGTACACAATCTCCTTCTTGTACAATCCACCAATCAAAATCAGTCAACGTCAAATTGTTCAGCAATTACTAAAGTTTCAAAGTAACCTCTAATTTCTTATTAATTTCACATTAACCTCTAAGTTTTGTTTGTATTATTACATCCTACCCTCCTTGAGAAAATTTCATCCTCGAACTTTGTTTACCTTAATCGAAGAGTTGTGGGTACTTCTCCCGCATTTCGACCTCAAGTTCCCATGTTGCTTCTGATGTTCTGTGGTTAGTCCATAGAATTTTCACCTTCCGTATAACCTTGTTGCGTAACACTTGTTCCTCCGATCTAAGATTTCCACAGGTTGCTCTTCACGGGTTGTATCATCTTTGATTGTGATTGTTTGCCAATTAGTCACACTCATAGGTTCGGGATGATATTTCCTTAGCATAGAAACATGAAACATATCATGTACCAAGTCCAAACTTGATGGTAGTTGCAATCGGTAAGCAACTTCTCCATTCCTTTCGAAGATCTCGAAGGGTCCAACAAGTCGAGGTGCTAGCTTACCCTTCTTACCAAATCTGAATACTCCTTTGGTTGGTGAAACCTTAAGGAATACCCAATCTCCAACCATGAATTCTAACTTCCATCTTCTAAAATCAGCGTACTTCTTTTGCCTATGTTGTGTAGTAGCAAGTCGATCTCTGATGAGTTTGATCTTCTCAGTTGTTTCAACAACTAATTTTGGTCCTAGGGAAATGTAAACATTCTCCTCATTCCAACAAAGGGTGATCGACATGGTCTCCCGTACAATGCTTCGAATGGTGCCATTCCGATACTCGTCTGGTAACTGTTGTTATAAGAGAACTCGATCAGCACCAAATGGTCCTCGGTTTGACGGTTAAATGTCGTGCTGAAGTTAAGTTGTGTTCCCAAGGCTTTATGTAAACTTCCCCAAAACCTTGAAGTGAATTGGGAACCGCGATCAGAAACAATGGTGACCTGTACTCCGTGTAGCCGAATGATCTCCTTCACGTACAATCTTGCTAACTCGCTCGTGTTCATGGAAGTCTTCATTGGTATGAAGTGTGTTGACTTGGTGAGTTTGTCCACTATCACCCATATCATGTCGTGGTTGTTGCGGGTCTTTGCCAGTCCTGTGATGAAGTCCATTGAAATATGCTCCCACTTCTATTCCCCTATTAGTGGAGGTTGAAGTGTTCCAGCTGAATTTGTGTGTTCATCTTTGGCTTGTTGACAAGTCACACACTTGCTCACAAATTCTTCGATATCCACCTTCATTCGTTTCCATCAACAGTTTCGCCGTAAGTCATAGTACATCTTCGTTCTTCCGAGATTAATTGAGTAATGGGATTGGTGAGCATATTCTAGAATCTCCGTCTTCGCTTCTTCATTGTTGGGTACACAAAGTCTCCGCTTTCACTCGTATGCTTCCATCTTCCTCCTTGGTCCAGTCGGGTCGTTCGACATCATTGGCCAAGTCTTGCATCCATGGTTCCTTTGCTTGTAACTCGATGATTTTGGTTTTGAGTGATGGTTTAGCAAGGATATTGCATAATCTTACTCCTTGATCTGCTACATGTACTCCAATGTGGTATTTAGCAAGCTTCTCGTACATCTTCCACTCTTGAATCAACATATGTGCTACAATGCTTCGAGGTTTCCAGCTAAATGCATCAGTTGAAATGTTAGCTTTGCCCGGATGGTATTTAAGTGAGAAATTGTAGTTGTTGAATAGCTCTATCCATCGCCTTTGACGCATGTTCAATTCCTTTTGGGAGAAAAAGGTACTTCAAAATCGTGTGGTCTGAAAACACTTCAAAGGTCTCACCAAAAAGGTGATGTTGCCAAATCTTCAAAGCGAAGACAATGGCCGCCAGCTCTAGATTGTGTGTAGGGTAGTTCCTTTCATGTGTTTTGAGTTGCCTTGAAGCATAGGCCACAACTTTCCCTTATTTCATCAGAACACATCCAAGTCGTGATAAGGATGCATCGGTGTGAACGTCATGCCGCTCACGGGAATACTCATGACAAGTGCTACAGTCAACTTCTCCTTGAGTGTTGTGAAAGCTTGTTGGCAAGCATCATCCCATATGAGCTTCACGTCTTTCCTTGTCAGTTTGGTCAATGTGTACAGCAATGCATGAGAATCCTTCAATGAATCAACGGTACTAGCGCACCAATCCGAGAAAACTGCGAACCTCCGATAGATTCTTGGGTTGTTCCCAATTTAGTATCGCTTCCACCTTGGTTGAGTCAATAGTGATTCCATCCTTAGACATCATGTGTCCTAGGAACTTCACTTATTCCTGCCAAAAATCACACTTAGAAAATTTGGCATATAGTTGATGGTCCTCAAGGTTTGTAGTGTTGTTCGGAGACGTTCTTCTTTGGTTTTGGAGTAAACCAAGATGTCGTCGACAAATACCACCACGGCTTTGTCTAAGTAGGGTCTAAAGATTCTTTGCATTAAATCCGTAACCACAAACTCGAAGTGTCCATACCTTGTTCGGAAAGTTGTTTTTGTTACGTCTTCTTCCTTGATACGCAATTGTTGGTATTTGGATCTGAGATCGATCTTTGAGAAGTATCTCGCTCCCTTTAATTGGTCAATCAAATCTTCTATTCTTGGCAACGGGTATTTGTTCTTCACAATTACTTGGTTCAACTTCCGGTAGTCGATGCATAGTCTTAAGGAGCCATCCTTCTTCTTCACGAACAGAACGGGTGCTCCCCATGGTGATGAACTCAGTCGAATGAATTGCAAGGCAAGCAACTCATTTAGTTGCTTTCTTAGTTCCGTCAATTCAGTAGGTGCCATGCGGTAAGTTGGTAGTGCAATAGGGTTTGCCCATAAATCCAAGTATGCTAAGTGATTTAGCATTCCGAATTTAGACCCACATGTTTTTACAGTTTTTCATTAAGAAAGACTCACATACCTTCTCTAAGTATGTTGAACCTCCGACGGGGTTTGATACAACAAGACTCCTTTCTAGGTTCTTCATAGATAGACCCAAACAGTCTACAAATGAATTAGCTACGAAGGAGTGTGAAGCTCCCGTATCAAATAAAACTTTCGCTGGGACGCGAGAGATTCGAACCATACCTTCCATAACTTCACCTTGTTGCTGTTCAATGGCATACACCTTAGCTTGTTGAGGTTGTTGTTGTGGAATTCCAGCTTTGTTCCCTTCCGGTGCTTGTGCTTGAGGTTGTGTTGCCAGTTTTTGCTGATAGTGGTGCCTTGGTATAAGTTGCTGCTGTAGTTGAGGGTTCTTGGGAAGATGGCAATCCTTCATGTGATGTCTGATGCGTCCGCAGTTGAAGCACCTTATGCTCGGATTCACAAAACTGTGAGTAGAGGGTGGTCCTTGAAGCCTTTGCCTTTTCTACTATTCGGTTCTAGCACTCCTTGAATTTCCATTCCTTGGATTGTTTCGCCCCATCCTTTGATCTTGTAGTTTTCGAAACTCGTGCATGTCCTTCTCCAACTTACAAGCGCAATCCACCAATTTGTGGTATTCCGTGAAGTCCCACACAATCAGCCTACTCTTGATGCTAGGCCTTAGTCCACTCTCAAATCTGAAGGTCTTCTTTTCCTCATCATCAACCGCATATGTGGAAAATTGAGACAACTCCGTGAACTTGGCCCCGTATTCCGGTACTGTCAAGTTTCCTTGTTCAAGCTTCATGAACTCCAGCTCCTTTTCCTTCCTAACGGTTTTAGGAAAATACTCCAAGTAGAATTGTATCTTGAAGTTAGCCCACGTGGTGATGTTCACGATCTCTAAAGTAGCCTTCCACCACCTCCTTGCTTCTCCTTCTAACATGAAGGCAGGAAAACGGATCTTGTCATGCTTTTTCATCTCCATCACTTCAAAGATGTGTTCTAGGGAGTCGATCCAAGCTTGAGCTTCCATTGGGTCGGTAGTTCCCTTGAAGACATTCGAACCAAGCTTCTTGCACTTCTCGATGCTATGCATGTTCCTTTGTGATTCGGATTGTTAAGTTTCTGCCCTTGTTTGAGCCTATTGTTGCATCTTCGCAGCCATCTCTCCTAGATCATGGTAAACTCCAGCCAATTGGGGATCTTGAGCCTTAGCCCCGATGAACTTGCACTAACATTGCCTCTTTTTCCAGTAGTCATAATGAGAAAGTACTTTAAAGGGAAACAAAAAACATCCGTTTATGTTATTGTAAACAAGTTGTTAGTAAAAGTCAATCATCACACAGAAAACTTTTGTACATCAACATAGAAAAAACTTTTGAAATATCAATCACCTTGAAAACTTTATGGAATTAGATTAAAACATAAAACTTAGGCTCTGATACCACTTTTTTCACATCCCAAACCTAAAAGTTCTCATTTGAGACCCTTAAGTCTGAAGTATAACTCTCACCCAATTTCACAATGGGAGTGGAAATCAATAATAGCCAAACCATAAGCAAAAAATTGAGAATTTATATAATATTGAAAAAGATAGTCAAATAAGCCTATTACAATCAAAACATAACATCATTGCAGTGGGAAATCAAAATAAAATACTTAGTTTCATGCTAATCAAATCTCTATGTAAAATATGGCCCAACAATTGCCATTAGAAAACCTTGGCATGCAAGCCAGCAAAACGAGTAAAATCCCTAATAAATATCCTTACTAGTTTCTTCGATAAAATCAGTAGTATCCTCTAAACTGTGGTCCAGGGCTTGGTCTCCATAATTCAAGTCATCATCTTCTACAATTCCTGAAATATGGTTGCTCGAAAGTGTAAGCTACACTTGGCTTAGTAAATAAACAAGTTTAGCACAATATATGATTGAAGTAGGGACAATGCCACTCTCCAAGGGTAATTCAATAAACAGTAATATAAATGTGACATATGATGATTGTGATCATGTAATAAGTGAGAAGTGTCAAGATGCAACTGTTAGGTATATTCATAACATAAGTACCCACATGATCGATCCATCATTGAGCAAGATGTCTTAACGAACCTATCATGACCAAACTTAAAGGAAATTCACGTGGGAATCCCTTAGGTTCAACTGCGACTCTCACCCCATATTCCTCTGAGAGTGGAAAGTAATAAGAGCCAAACCATAGAAATATCAGATAAGACTTTAAAGAATATACTTTACTGTAATCAATCATAAGATAACTATGTAAAAACTACTAATGAAATAGCAGCGGAAAAATAAAGGAAAATACTATCGATTCTCATGTTTAAATCAGATCCTAACCCTATACATAATATATAACCTAAAAAGTAAAAAGTAAAAACTATTACAGAATTCTAAGTATAAATCATTGAAAACTATCATCCAATCCAGCCACGTAAAACCACATCATATTTTCCATCTACATCCCTGAAATGGTTGCGCAAAGGCTTCAGCTACTCTTAGCCCATTAAGTAATCAATTAAACAAAATTTTAGATTGGAATATGGTCAAAGCCACTCTCCAACGATACAACATAGTTTAAACAACAGTAAATATGATAATCATGTTAAATATGCAAGTATATGTGAATTAAATGCAATGTGATGCAATTCAAATTTAATGAATGCAATGCATGCTCATGCAAGAAATAATATGATTACCACATGTAATCCATGCAGTTAATGCATGCTGTTTTGAATTCGATTAATGTATGTTCCACACCCGATCCTAATCGTACTAGTCGAGATGTCTCACCCAGAACACATCCCCCGATATTTGGTTGGGCGAGTAGACTATTCTATGTATACATCATAGTTTCTAAGAGCTGCGACCTCTGGTCACAATCGCCTCGGTTATTTTCGATCATAGGGACGAATCCCCAGGAATCACACAGACTAACCTTTGTGAATCATACATTGACCGACCTACTAACAGAATTCACTCAATAATTGGTATATTGGGAACATCACCCAGAAAATGTCCCTCACCATAAACAGATTTTAGGAATGTCATCCAGAACATATACCTCACCATAAACATATTTGGTCTATTCGGATGTACGGTCCCTCAACACATTAATAAAATATTAATGTGTTCTAAGTGATATTGGGAATGTCACCCAGAACATGTCCCTCACCATAAACAGATTTTGCGAATGTCACCGAGAACATTTCCCTCACCATAAACAGATTTGGTCTATTGGGATGTACGGTCCCTCAACACATTAATAAAATATTAACATTCTACCCAGGACTTCCTCACCAACATGATAATCTTTCATTATGTACATAATATTCAACACATGAATTTATGGGGCATAGTCATGGCATTAGACCTTCCCAAGGTCAATAATTCAAACGGGCATATGCTGTGCAAGTGCAGTGTAGGTGCACATTAACTAATGATACAATATGTGTACAGTTGTAGAATATATAATCAATATGAGAATTTAAACTGTATCATATACTTCA
The DNA here is from genome assembly GCA_031762675.1 of Pachysandra terminalis. Taxonomy (NCBI): domain Eukaryota; kingdom Viridiplantae; phylum Streptophyta; class Magnoliopsida; order Buxales; family Buxaceae; genus Pachysandra; species Pachysandra terminalis. The sequence goes on from JAUPMG010133918.1 coordinate 10,601, forward strand.
TGGTATTCATATCAACTTCAATTAATGTGCATTTATGATCAAATATGTGAAACTATCAATCAATCTAAAAAATTATCATAATTTGCCATAATACCATTATAATCATCATATATTTAACCACGTGTAATCAGGAGTCCATATCAAACCATAACACTCAGCATTCAGCAATATAAGGGCTGTCTGGCAGCCTAACTGGCACACCGGTTGGCCTCCGACAGCCTAGGTCGGGTCTTAAAATCCAACACATAGAACAATTACTCCTACCGGCAGGCTAACCGGTACACCGGTTGGCCATCGGTAGGCTAGGCAGAGGGTCAAATTTTAAAACACATACATTACTACCACCGGTAGGCTAACTGGCACGCCGGTTGGCCACCGGTGGGGTAGGCAGAATCAAACAATTAGTATGGGCTATCTGGCAGGCTAACCAGTACACCGGTTGGTCCGCCGGATGCTTTCGGGGTGAACCGGTTGTAACAACCCGAAATTCAATTAGGGATTAATTAGGATTAGTGGCCTAACTAACCTAAACCTATAGGAGCATCTCACTAATCTTTGAGTTTCGAGACCAACTGAACCCTGATCACAATTTGACTCATTAACTTCAGAAAAATTAAGCGAGTCGGGAAATTAGCCCCAACTCAGCATTTCGGACTATTACGAGATTATTACAAGAATAAATAAATAAAAATAATAATAATTTGAGTTAGCAGACTCATATCATCAGTATCATCTCCGTAGAGCAAAGCCCTCTATCGGGATCATCATTCGACAACCATCGGAAATGATATGAGCCAAATACCCAAAATGCCCTTGC
>JAUPMG010133929.1:0-11417 GCA_031762675.1 Pachysandra terminalis
GGGGTTGCAAGTCCCTCACCCTCAAATCATATGAGATTTGAATAATAAGTCCCTTCTTGGGGACACCAGAGATCCATCTCTCCCATTTGGCACTTCTCTCGGAAGTCCAAGTATCCTCACATATTACCCGATGGTCCTTCATAAAGGAGCCAAGGTAGTCTGGGGTCCAAGTCCACACAAGGACTGATCATGCATGCATGTCCATTACATGAATGATACTAGCAATCGGCTACATGATATGCTACATATACATTAAGTGGATGACCATCACTCAATATGGATATGTTCAATTCATAACATCTGTACATTCAAGAATTGATGATTGGATGCAAAGATGGCATTCTCTATAATCTCATCAATCTAAACACAGTCAATCATTTACCGTTCATACATATTACACTACGGGTCATGCATGAGTGTATGAAGTTCCAATTCATCCTACTAGTCCATTCAAAATATCACATCCAAGTAATATTAACGTACAAGATCATATTATCAACCACCATCTCATCATACAATACCAGTATGAGTGTCTAGTGTCATTTCACTAGTACGTTCACTATATCACAATCAAGTAACATTTCTCGTACAAGGTCATCCTATACACATCAATCCCATTATCATACAAATGCTAGTATGAATTAAATGTTCAAACCAAGTGGCGCCACAATGGCCAAGTAACAAGGACATGATTATGCTATTCACCACAATCACACCCCTCATACATATCTAGCATGAATAATAACTCAATTAATATGGCACAACAAAAGGTCAAGTCCCGGGTATTAAATCCCCCTCTCAAGGACTCCCAGGAAGCTCAAATGTCCACTGTCAATGGGTGCCGTCGGTGCCACCGACCACACAAAATACCAATAAAAAATCTTTGTCGGTGAGTCCGTCGACTCACTGACCAAAACCAAAGTTCTCCTCAGTGGGTGCCGTCAATCCCACCAACCACCCACCAGTCAAGGGTCTAAGCCAAACTAGTTCACTGTCGGTGGGTCCGTTGGTGGACCGACCACCCACCGATCAGTCTCAACATAACACAAGTCACTGTCGGCGGGTCCGCCGGCGAACCGACCACCCACCGACCAAGTCCAACACTTCTCACTAAGGGGGTGTCATCGGTATCATCGACCACCCACCTAAGCCTCCGTCGGTGAGTCCATCGATGTCACCGACGACTCACCGACCAAAACCAAAGGGTCAGTCAACAATCTCGTCGGCGAGTTCATCGGTGGCACCGACGAATCCACGACGACCATCGATGGGTGTAGTCGGTGCCACCGACCACGGGTCTACACCAAGTCCAAGTCTCCTTAGGTGGGTACCGGCGGTACCACCGACCACCCACCTACAGTGTCTGTTAGCGAGTCCGTCGGTGCTACCGACGACTCACCGACCAAGTCCAACCTCCTAGGCCAAGTCTCGTAGGCGTGTGTGGCCGGTACCACCGACACCCTCCTATCATATCCGTCGGCGAGTCCGTCAGTGCCATTGATGACTCACCGACTAAGTCCAATCTAAAAGACTAAGTCCACTGCCATCGACAGGTTCGTCGGCACCACCGACTCATCCACGGATACGCGATTTGGGGTTTTTTCCCCAGTTCGCTCCAACACTTGGGTTTTTCATTGAAGTCCTCCACATAAGTTAACTTGTTGAGGTGATTTAAGGTCTAAAGGAGTTCGATTACAGAGAAACAACATTAAAACAAGCTAATCTCAACCCTTCATTGCCTCTTGGATGAGAGAACAAATCCCAACCATCCAAGCTCATTAAATGAGCAAGGCTATGGTGTGGGTCAGAGCACACAACTAGGGTGCACCCAAAAGAAAGAACTGGTCACCAGAACTGACCAACAACACTACCAAAATCAAAGAAATGACTGAAACGCCCAAAGAAGAAATGAAAGTTTCCGGGGCGTTACACCGTGCTAGTGAAGGAGTATGCTCAGGGTTGTAGAGATGAGGATCAAGAAAAGGTCGATGCAAAGAATATCAACATGTTAGCTGATGGGAATGAGGTGTTAGGTGGGATCTCTAATGTCGGACGAGTTCCGGTTATCGCAGTATGCCCAACATCTCCAAAATGGGCTTTCACGATTTGCTGCTCTAGCTCAGCTCCTTGTTATGATTGGAGTGTGGTGAAAGAAAAAATTCAAGCCGAATGTGTTGGGATCGAGCTAGGAGATTTTATGGCCCTTAATCAGAAAAAAGCAGTGCTTTTCACCAAATCAGCGTCTGATGCCCGTTTTATAGCAAAGAAATCGTATGTTCACGTCAGAAACCAGTTCAGGGTTTATCTCAAAAGGTGGAATCTAGGTGAAGGAAAGGTGGTAGGCCCAGTAGAAAAAGTTGGCATTTGGATGATCGTGGAGGGGATCCCTATCCAATTTATGGCGTTGGAAACTTTGAAATACGTCAGCGAGCTGTGCGGAGGTCTACTTGATATCGGAGAGATTACTCTAATGTCGGATGGGTTGGGAAAGGTGGAAATACAAGTAAAGGTGCGTTGTTACCGGAAAATCCCTAGTGAAATCGTTCTTTGGGACGGCTCATGCAGTTTTGCTATGTTTATCCACTTTCCGATGGTCACACTGGCAAGTTCTGGGTTTAAAAATCTTCCGACAAGTCATGCCGGAGAAGATGCTGAGATCGAGGAAATTGTCTGCAACTCCCAGCCATGTGGAAGAGGGTTAGAGGAAGGAAAAAAGGTGGAGGGGGACAACCCTACTGGCTGCGGACCCCACCACTGTAGAGCTGTCTCTAGTTCAAATTTTGGAATGACCTCAATCGCGGGCTGCGGCTCTATCCTTGGGCCTGAGCCTGGGCCCAACCAAGGAATGGTTTCTAAAGGAGAGGAAGTGGGATTAGTCAAGGCCAAGGGCCCATCAGTTGACCTTGATTGTGAGGGGTCACGACCTAATTTTAGGTCCATGTCTTTGAGCCCAAGTAAGACTCTTGTTGTTCTAGGCAGAGGGAGAAGTCTCTCCAGAAGCGAGCAGAGAGGGCAAGAGAGTGAATCAAGGGAAACTAGTGGCTATGTGGAAGGAAGAGAGAAGGGAGTCGATCTCCTAGGGGAAATAAGGGCGGCAGTGGCGTCCGAAGTGGCGAAGGTTGTGAAAGAAATTTTTGGGAACACCTCCCTCCGAATCACCACTCATCTGAATCTGCTTCGAGCCCTTTGAGGAATTCTCCGTCCCTTCTTTTTCTTCCCTCTTCAATGGCTGGAGATTCTGGGGTTAGAAGTACTCCAGTGGGTGGTGTTGTACCAAGCTTGGTAGGGAGGAGTCCCTCTTTCGAGAGCGGGAGTGAGGTTTCCAAGGGGTCAATTTTGGGTTTTGTAAAGAAGAGGATATTCAGCTTTGACTCAGAAAAATTTAATCATCTTGATGTGGCTGTAGATAGCATTCTAGTGATGAGTGCCACAGGTCGTAGCGACATGTTAGGATCAGAAGGGCTAGTAAATAGTTTTGATTTTTCAGACAAATTAAATTGGAGGAAAAATCTGGAAGGCATAAAGAGCAGTACACAGGGGGGATTATATGTGGATAGTGGCAGTGAAAGGACTTTTGGCTTTGATCAGCTTCCTCTTGCTCAATCAAAAGTCGGTTCTTCGTGGGGGGATAGAGCTCCGTCTGATTCTCAGGTTCCATTTTCTAACGTTAATGTTGAAGAATGAATGGCATGTTCTTCACAATCTTCGGAGTTACCATCTATCCAAAAGTTTTCATCCAGCCTCGTAGTTCAAAATCAGTGCTTGCTTTCCTCACCTCATGTACCCACAGTAGATATGTCTGGACCAGGTTATCCAGGTACGTCGTTTAATTCTTTTTGTCAAATGATTGGCTTTCCATCCGGTAACAATGATGTCTCCTTGCAGAATGGTTCAAATAGGACACCCAAAGAAGATGTGAGTATAGAGAATGGTGTTGTGGTAGGGGAGGCTAGTAAAAAGTCAGAATGGGAAGGAATTTTAGAGTTGGCAACAAAATTTCAAATTGGTGTAAAAGGAAGGAATGGGGAACATGTTTCAATGAATGATGCTGTGAAGGAGTTTAAAGAGAAAAATTAAAGGATTAGTAAAAATGTTAGAGAGTCCGATAGGCAGAGTCTTGAGGTTGGGACCGAATCTAGTGAAAAAATGAAAAAGTCGCAATGAAGTTTGCAATATAAGAGGAAAAGGGTGAGGGGAGTTGAATTAGGAGAGATGGATAGAGTTACTCGATGAAGATTATCAGTTGGAATGTTAGGGGATTGGGAAGTAATGAGAAGAGAAGGGCAGTCAAAGAGATGTTGAGACGATGTAAGGCGGATATCGGTGTGATCCAGGAAACAAAGAAGGAAGTAATTTCCAAGAGACTGATCAGGCGATTAGGGTTAGTAAAGAACAAGGAGTGGGAAATTTTACCGTCTGTAGGTAGATTAGGGGGAATCTGTATTTTTTGGGATGTGGATTGTGTGGTGTTAGAAGAAGTTTGGATGGGTGAGTTTTCTTTGTCTGTGAAAGTGCGTAGTGTGGAGGATGATTTTGTCTGGGTTTTGACGGGTGTTTATGGCCCTAATAAACCCAAAGAGAGAGGTAGTTTTTGGTAAGAGCTTAAAAGTACTCGTGCCAGGTGGGACGGCCCATGATGTGTGGTAGGGGATTTTAATGTGATTAGATTTACATACAAGAAAACAAGAAATAGTAGAATAACTTAGAGCATGAGAGGATTCACAGATTTTATTAATGATGCAGAGTTGTTTGATTATCGTCTCAAGGGCGGGAGATTCACTTGGTCAAACTTGCAAGAAAGCTCGGTGTGTTGTAGATTGGATAGGTTCCTTGTTTCTTTGGACTGGGAGGAACATTTCCCTAAAACAATTCAGAAAGTTCTCCCTAGGCCTTTTTCTGACCACTACCCCATCTTGATTCATACGGATCATGTGCTGAGAAGTGGTCCACCTCCTTTTAGGTTTGAAAATATGTGGCTTCAACATCCAAAGTTTAAGGAAATTATCAAAGGGTGGTGGGATAGCAAGGAGTTGGGTGATAGTTGGGAAGGTTTTAAGTTTTTGAAGCACCTCAGAGGCATTAAGGAAAAACTTAAAGTGTGGAATAGGGACGTGTTTGGGTGGCTACCGGAGAGGAAAAATCTAATTTTGGAGGAAGTTGAAGGACTTAATAGACTGGAAGAAGGGAGAGTATTAAACAGTGAGGAAAGGGAATCTAGGAGAAGGCTGAAATTGGAATTGGAGGATTTGCTGAAAAAAGAGGAATTGAATTGGAGGCAAAAAGCTAGAGTTAAATGGCTAAAAGAAGGAGACGGTAATACGAAGTATTTTCATAAAATGGCCAATTATAGAAGGAAGAAAAATGAGATCGGGATGTTGGAAAGTGATGGGGTGATGACGGATGATCCTAAGAAAATTGAAGAGGAAATTTCTGGTTTTTTCTCTAAACTATATAGGTCTGAGCAAGAAAATCGGTTTGATCTGAAATTGTTGAAAGGGACCCAGTTGGATGACAAGTCAGCTATTGATATGGTAAAAGATTTTGAAGAGGAAGAGGTTAAAAAAGCAGTTTGGGAGATGGATAGAAACAAAGCACCGGGTTCGGACAGTTTTAATATGGCGTTTCTCCAAGACTGTTGGGAAATTATCAAAGAAGACTTAATGAAGGTATCCAAGGAGTTTCAAAAGAATGGAATAATCAACAAAGCCACGAATGCAACATTCATTGTGTTGATTCCGAAGATTGTGGGGGCTACTAATGTAAAAGGCTTTAGACCCATCAGTCTAGTGACTAGTGTGTATAAAATCATAGCCAAAGTTTTGGCTAATAGATTGAAGGAGGTGGTTGGCCATGTGGTTTCCAGAAGTCAGAGTGCTTTCATTAAAGGTAGACAAATTTTGGATAGCATTTTGATTGCTAATGAATGTGTGGAGGAAAAAATGAGAAGGAAGGAGTCGGTCTTTGCACTCAAACTGGATTTGGAAAAGGCTTATGACCGGGTCGAATAGGAATGTGTTGAGTCGGTATTAAGATGGAACGGATTTCCTGAGAAGTGGTGTCGGTGGATTAGAGGGTATATTAGGAATGTTAGCTTCTCGTTTTGTTTAAATGGAGGGATTACTGGAATGGTGTCTTCTTCCAGGGGTCTGCACAAGGGGGACCCATTCTCCCCCTATTTATTTACCCTTGTGAGTGATGTTTTGAGTTGTTTTCTTACCAAGGCAGATGAGATGGGAAAGATAAAGGGTTTCAGTATTGGGAAAGATAAGGTGAGGATCTCCTATTTACAATTCGCCGATGACACTATCTTATTCCTTGAGGCGTCGAATGAAACTTTTTTTTGGACCAAATGTGTTCGTAGATGCTTTGAGATGATTTCTGGGCTTAGGGTCAATGTTGAAAAAAGCAGTTTGTTTGGTATAAATGTGGAAGAAGAGTTGCGGGTGGAATGTGCAAGGGACCTGGGGTGTGGGCTAGGAGAGTGGCCTATGAAATTTACAGGTGTGTCAGTCAATGGGAACCAAAGGGGTATTCAGGTGTGGAACTCGATTGTGGAGAAAATGGAAAAAAAAGTTAAGCATCTGGAAGAGAAATTATCTTTCATTGGGTGGTAGGATTACGTTGATTCAGGCATCACTAGGAAACCTCCCAACCTATGCTATGTCTATTTTCAAAATGCCTAAATCCATTAGTGACAGAATTGAAAAGCTTCAAAGGGACTTTCTTTGGGAAGGAGGGGGTGGGGGAGGATCATTTAGTCAAATGGGCTGATGTTTGCAAGCCCAAGGAGTACAGGGGTCTCAATTTGGGTAATCTCCAAATCAGAAACAAGGCTCTCTTAGGTAAGTGGCTTTGGAGATTCAGTGTGGAGAGAGAGGCTATGTGGAGAACCATTATTGCAAGCAAGTACGAAACTCACGCTAACGGATGGGATGTAAATCACGAGGCAAAGATCCAAGCGACTAGCCCATGGAAGGTAATCTCGGGTCTTTTTCATATTTTCTGGAAGTATGTGAGGTTCTCTGTCGGGTCTGGGTCATATATTCGTTTTTGGTTAGATCATTGGTGGGGGGACTTTACTCTTGCCTCTCGCTTCCCTAGGATGTTTCGGTTATCCTTAAGTAAAGAGTCGATGGTTTCCGATGTCCTTAGTTGGTCGGTTTAGGGTCTTACTTGGAATATCCCCTTGGCTCGTGATCCAAGATTAGTCGACATTGACGAGCTAGCGTCCTTGTTTGCTCTCCTTAAGAATGTTTTTATTGATGATAGCTTGTCTAACTCAAAGGTTTGGACCTTGGAGCCATGTGGAATTTTAGCATTAAATCATTTCGGTCCGTTTTGAGTTTTGGTTCTAGTTCTAGCCCCCCTCCCTTCTCTACCTCTTTGCTTTGGAAGGCCAGGATTCCCCCTAGAGTCAAAGCTTTTGCTTGGTCCACTTTCCTTTATCGCATTAACACTAATGGCATGGTTCAAAGAAGAAGACCTTATTGGGCCCTATCTCCCCAGGTTTGCCACTTGTGTTTGAGTTGCGGGGAGTCTATGGATCATATTTTTATGGGATGCAGTTGGGCTGAGCAGATTTGGAGGTATCTTTTGAGAGCTGCTGGTGTGGATTGGGTGGCCCCCTTTTCTATCAGGGACATGTTAGATTAGTGGTGGTTCCCAACCCTTGGGAAAAGGGGGCAGGCTCTCTTTAGAGTGGTGTTCTTCGCTGTGCTTTGGGGCATTTGGGGAGAGAGAAATAGTAAAAAATTTTAGCATAAAAGGCAAGAATTTGGTGGCGCTCATTGATTCTATTGTGAGTTTAGCATCTTCTTGGGCTGCTGCTCTCCTTTAGTTCACTGATTTATCAAGGTCGAACATTATTAGATGTTGAGAATTAGGGGTGTTGTGGCAGTAGTAGTCGTCTTACTGATTATCGTGGAGATTTTTGTGGGTCTGTTCATATCTGTTTTGGAGCAGACCTGTTTTTTTTCCACTTTTTTTATATTTTCTCTGTACATTCTTCTTTATCTTTCTTCTCCTGCAATAAAATTTTCGTTATCGATAAAAAAAAGAGGGGGGATGTCAGCACCATTAGTTGTTGTATTTTGGCTTCATGTAATAAAGATGGCAGGGAGGATGACGGGGAGGAAATTGAATCCAGATGCAACTTAAGCACCATGGATGATGATGCTGACTAGACTATTCAACAAAACCTCCTTGCACTGCAATGTTCATATACAATAGACTACCATAGGAGACTAGTGCCTGCTATGTCTCCTTCAAATATACTCGAGAAACCTCGTGATAGCCTAATGATCTTGCACTCCATTGGTTTCATTGCCTTGGACAAAAGGCAAATCTGAAGGATGCTCCGAAAATGTGGTAGTCAGTATAGGTGAAAAATCTAAAAAAAAAATCAAAATCAAATGTCAAGTATTTTCTAAAATGTGAAGGAAAATATCAAAGTGAAAAAAGATAGAGACCCAAAGTAATAGACATACTTAAAACATGTTCGGGAATATCTAGATCATTGGTCGTAGATAAGGAGGTACCAGCCGCTTGTGAAGACATGTTCTCTGCCACCACAGGAATGAGTGAGTATGCTAGTTCCATTCCTTTGTGTTGTCGCCTTCAGGTATGATTAGAACGTCAAAAGGAGTTCCTTTGTTCAATTCAGTTGTCCGAGGTCTTACACGTGCCTTTAGTGGAATGCAGTCAATATCATCCTCTTTTGATTCCTCATTGTTAGTTGACGTTCTAGCAATGGCTACAAAGGCCACTTTTGGCCCAATAATCTTCAACACCTTGGGAAGGGAATGCTTCTTATTTTCGAAAGTAGCTAGACGATCTTGCTTCTGATGGGAAAGAGAAGATTGTTTAGCTGTGATTGTTCTTTTTCTGGTGACTTCACAATCAACCTTGCTTCTAGATAAATTGATTGTGAGCTTTAGAACCTCACTTTCATACAAAATCTTTGGGCTAACCTTGTTCAAGAATGAGACCACCATTTGATCCCGCCAATAGAAATAACTAGGATAACACTGATCATCAATGCTGTCACAAGGATAAGGGATATGAAATTCTGCTTCACTGCTCACCCTGGTAAGGGATAACCAAAAGCATAATAAGGTGGTGACCTCAACTCGAGGTAAAAGGTACAATGTGGTTCCAAGAAGCCGTTACCAAAACCCATGTTGTATAGCAAAACGATGTAGATTGTACATCTCTAAATTGAGAACTGATCCACGACAATACATAACGTATCCGGTCGGATACTCTTCATGAACTCGTTGGTTTCTTTGATCCTAGTAGGGCTGTCATTTCTCTTTGCAGGTCTCAAATAATGCAATGAAAAAGGGTGCCAATGGAAGCCCGTCCTGGTCATGGCTCAATGAATAATATCTCGCACCTTCTTTGTTGCGTTCTCAAAAAAGAAATAGGCATTTAAAGTGCCTCAAAAATTGCTTGACTAAAGGACGACTACAATCTTCGACAATGTCAGCAAATACACTATGTAGTTTTAAAATTTCCTGCATGGATAAAATCATTTACAGCCGGGAGCACAAATTGATATAACCACAAAACTAATTATGCAGGTATACATGCTTCTTCCTCGACAAATGAATCAAAAGGAAAATTCAGCCTAGAGATTGGGTCAACATCATCCTGCCTCTCTCCTTCGGTTGCCTCTGTTCATGGAAGAATCTCGTGTATCTTTCTAGATTGATAATATTCTCTAGGCTTCTTGTCAAAATTAAATGAGTTGGATGCATCCTTGTAATCCTTAAAGATACGCGGAGTGGGAAGCCGCTACGCCTTGGGATACCAAAACTTGAGCCAGCCTGACTGTCTAATTTGATCAAATTTCTTCTTGAAGGCGATCAAAGCATAAGCTTTAAACAAATACAAGCAAGACTTTGACAAAGTATTTAATTCATCCAAGCAAGGGACAATTTCTTCATAATATCCTCCATTGATAGAGAGTCTAGTTATTTAAGGGATGTCCCAAAGAGAAATCCCTATCTCACTGCGGCTTGTCACGAATGTGTTGGTCTCTGAACACCATATCTCGTAAAGAGCGCAGTATATGTTGGTGGGACTAGCATAGTGTAAATGATCGGCCGATCCCGGTCTGGATCGGCCGATCCAACTCGGGATCGACTTGGGACGAGTCGCGATCCCAAGCCGATCCTGAGTTTATTTAAAAATATCTGACTTGGTCAGAAACCGAGTGAGATTGTCTGATCCAAACAATCTGACCGGTTTCGGATGATCCCAATGAGTCAAATCGGACTATCCCAAGTAAAGAGTAAAAACATGCTGTTAATGCATATATCTCCGTGTATTCACCGGCCAATAGAAACATGATGCATGGCGCCCAAATGGGCCAATAGAAGCGTTGCACATGCCACACGAAGAAACCAACAGAAGCGCGACACATGGCACGCACAGAGATAGACAAGGGCGTTACTCGTGGCACATGAAGAAAGCTACAGATGCGCAACGCATGGCGAGCATGGTTCAAAATATCGTATCGAGGTAGCGTATCGGTCGGCTCGAAAACAGATACGTATCGAGTATCGACACGAATACACTGTAAAAATCATGGATATGGTGGATACGCAAGGAAAATGATGGATAAATAAATCAATACTTATTTTTATGCAAAGATAAGGTCAAAATATACTATATTAACATGTTTTTGATATAATACACATACACATACAAAAATTACAACATCAGTACATCATAGAGTTTTGTGCAGGCTCATCGTCGCCACTATCCTAATGCTGAGCCCGAGGCTGAAGCTGAAAATCTGCCAATAGTACTTGATGCAACTGCTGAACTTGCTGGCAATATGATTGCCAATCCATGAAATACTTGTACCAAGCCTCGTAATCTTTCATAAACTGCTCATATAGGGCTGTAGTGCACCCAACCCCCCTAAGTCCAGCCTGTCCAACTCCAGCATACTGCCCAGTTTGCCCTATCTGTCCATATGAAGAAGAGTGCGATGATGATCCCTCCTAGCCATGCATATATCCAAAATCGGGCTGATATGATGATGTGCCAATGCCAGTGCCACTGTCATATGGATATGGGTAATGTCCATAACTAGGTCCATACGAAGGCTGATAAGACGATGATCCCGCTACCTGGCTATGGCCATAACCATGGTCGTATGATGATGTAGAGCCATCTCGATCGTAAGTAAATGAAGATCTCCGGCTAGAAGTAGAACCCGAATGTGGTCCACATCCACCACCAAATACGCTAGAAATTCCAATATTAATCATATCAACCCCCTGTGTAATTGCATCCAATCCATGCGGCGTTTCATCAGATTGTCGTTGTCGTTGTCAATGTCCATGTCCATGTTCATGTCCTGAATGGCATTGATGACGTGGTTGGCATTGGTACTGAGTCCGAAT
>JAUPMG010133960.1:0-11416 GCA_031762675.1 Pachysandra terminalis
ATATATATCTTGCTCTCTCTCGGTGTAATCCTTCACCACGATACAGGCCTTATATCTCTCTACACTTCCATATACCCACTTGTTTCCAATGGTCTCGTGTCTAAGGGGAAGACCAACAAGTTCTCAGACTTGGTTCTTCTCCATGTAAGTCATTTCATCTTGGATAACAGTCATCTACTTCTGCGAAGCAGGTGATGATAACCCCTCTTGGTATGAGCTAGGCTCATCATCATCTAGCGTGACAATCATTAACACTCACCCTCTATCGTAAAACGATGACGGGAAAGCTGTCCATGACTACTCCTACACATGGGTTGCTAGAATCCGTGTCCTCATGGACACTCCCACTATCCACAACATCCATTGAATCCTTAGGATCGATCTCCCACTGGTCGGTAATTCACTCTCACTATCCACAATATCCATATAATCCTTAGGATCCTGCTGAGAACCTACATTCTCAATGGTGTTTGGAATACTTTGGATATGGAGTGATCTCCTCTGATCCCAACTCTGCCTCATTCAACTTGAAGAACTTTAGATTTATCCCTAATCTCTTCATGCTTGAAAAATAATCATCGATGAAATCTACATCACGTGACTCAATTTATGTTAGACCCCATCGGTCTGGTTACAGACAAAGGCGTAGCCCTTGAAGTAGGACTATAAACGAGCCGAGCCAAGCTTTGCCAAGCTTGGATCGGACTCATAAAATCTGGACAAGGCTCGGGCTTGGCTTAGGCTAGGTAAAAATTTCCGGGCTTAGGCTCGGCTCAGGCTCACTAGTTTTTTCAAGGCTTAGACTTGGCTCGCAAAAGATTGGCTCAGGAAAAGCTCAGCTCGGCTTGTGAAAGCTTAGCTCATGAAAGGCTGAACAAAAAAAAAATAGCTAAACTTATTGTGTTCTAAGTTTAGTTGGAAGAGGAGCTGTAAAAAAAACCAGAAAATGCACGTATGAGAGAGAGAGAGAGAGAGAGAGAGAGAGAGAGAGAGAGAGAGCTTATTGTGTTCTAAGTTTAGCTGGGAGAGAGAAGCTGTAAAAAAACAAGAAAATGCACGTATCAGAGAGAGAGAGAGAGAGAGAGAGAGAGAGAGAGAGAGAGAGAGAGAATCTATTTATTTATTTTTTAAATACAGAAGAGGGTTGTAAGAAAAAAAATAGAACAGATCAGATCGTGAGAGAGAATAATTTTGAAAGAAAAAAACAATTAAAAGAGGGTTGTATAACTTGTATTCGAAAGTACCTGGTGAAGACTTAAAATCTGAAGAGTGAAGATTGAAGAAGCTTTCACAGTCCACACTAAAGCTTAGATTAGAAGTTAGAACTTGGAAGTTAGATAATCGCTTGTCTTTTGCCGATAAGATAATTGAAGAAGAAGAGAAAGGCCAAGAGTGATAATCCCCACGGTCTCATGTGAATTAGGTTTGACGCTCTTTCTATCCATAAATGGTGTACTAGAAACTGAATTCTTAGGGACACTGTTGAGGATGTAGGCTGCAATCATTAGCGCGTCTCCCTAATAGCTCTAATAGCTAAAGGGTAGGTTCATAGGTGCCATTTTCGACCTCATCGTGTCTAACAAAGTGTTGTTTATTCTCTTTACAACACCATTCCACTAGCGCTTTATTATCAGCGGTCATTAAGTTTTGCCACTAGAAATGGATTTTGCGGCGATCGTGAAGTGGCTGACATATATATATATATATATATATATATATATATATATATATTTAGTGGTGGCTGTTGAAGAGATTGCCGCTAAACAGAGGGATATAGCGGTGGTTATTGAAGAGATCACTGCTGCAGTTCACCACGACCAATCATTCACTTTAACCAATATCAATATCATGTAGCGGCGGTCGATCGCCGATAAAAGTAAACCAACTTAAGAAATACACATCGTGGGCACCATGCCTTCAAATAGACATAACTGTATGCTTCGGTATTGGAATTAGGTATATTATGTGCTGTTGGAAAGCTCTCGATGAGAGTTACGGCCGTTTAACCCTCAAAACGGCCCTTTAAAGTTTTTTTTTTAGTTTTTAGCGATGGTTTTAAACATTAGCTGTAGTGGCGGTTCAGTTAGAACCGTCACAAAAAAACTCAACACGTTGGGTTACACTTTCGTGGCACGGTTCCGTCCCAACCACCAATACATATATAGTGGCGGTTCTATCGGAACCACCACTAAAAATAAAATTTGGACACAACGCGTTGGATTAAACTTCTGTGGTTGTTTCGTCAAAACCACCGGTACATATGACTTATAGTGGTAGTTATGATTCAAAACTACCACTAAAAGTAAAATTTAAGCCCACCCAAAATCAGCGTGCTGGATTAAACTTCTGAGGTGGTTTCATTCAAACTTTAAAATTTTACGAAAAATCGGTTTCGGTTGTGATGGACGAATTTCGAAATGATATTTGTTTGAACTGAATTATTTTGTGAAATAAATAATTGAAATGGCCGAAATTTTAGTGAAATTTTTGTACTTTGCCCAAATTTATTTCGTTCGAAATGTACAATTTATCTTTGAAATTTTCCGTCGAAATTTCAGATATTTCGACCGAAATAAATCATAAAATCGAGTTAAAAGTAAAAAAAAAAGGTAAATTACATTCACACCCCTTGAGTTTGGCATAGTGGCAACAAGTACCCTTAAGCTTTGGCCATCACAAACATCTTCCCTATAGTTTGAAAGTATGTTACAACAAACCCATCCGTTAGTAACTATCAATAAAGTAACGGAATATTTGATTTTTGCTTACCGCAGTATATTTCATGTACGAAAATACCCTCGTATACCTTGTTTAATAATCTTAAGAACAAAATAAATGCTTATATGGAAGAAGAAATAAGCTTAGTATCAATGAAAATTGTTGTCACGTCCCAGATCCTGTGACACGATTCCCAATGAGGACTTGCACGAATCTCAAGGTGAGACATTTGAGATCCACATCTGGACCGCGGATTACTACCACAACTATAAGTAAATAAAAGCAAATGATACTTTCATTTAACAATTGAATCAGAGTGCGGAAGTACTACAACAATAAAATTAAAAGTCATGAAACATAATGAATTCAAAATAAAATCCTTGGCCGCAGCTGGCCCAGAATACCAACAAGTGAAAATCAACAAATCCAACAAGTTTGAACAACCACATGATTATATCAAAACCATAAGTCTAACTACCTCAGGAGTACAAGCCAACGATCAAAGAAGAAACAATTAAGTTCATAAGCAGCAACGATCTAGCTAATGCGGTCACTCCTCTTCCCATCCTACAACATAAAACATTGCGTGAGCTTATGATTCCCAGTAAGAAGCACGGAATAGTCACCCGTCCTCTTATAGAGATCAATCACAAGGGGTTAGTATAACAATAATCCAATAACAAATGAGTAGTTTCAAATGAGATGAGATGAAATTATTCACATGCCTAACGATGGATGCAATGATGATTAACACACAATTAATGATATGTATGTAAAATGAATGTACAAAGATTAACATCTCCTGATAAGTGGACCTCACGTAAAGCTTCTCACAACAATAACCGATTTAGGACATAGTCCAAGGAACTGTCGGAAGTCCCCTCTCCGTTCCGTGCGTTAACCCATGGCACGAAGGCTTCTATATAGCTAATTTACGAGTGTACCATACTCGAGGACTAGAAAACTTGTATAGGATGAACTCTGGCATCCTACTCTAGTTTAAGTGGGCCCTTTCACCCCACGGGTATATAGTCAACCCAACCGGAGGTATCGCAGTTGTTTCTCCGTAGGTTTTCACCTCCCGGTTCACTTATCACTTGATATCAACCTAGTATGTAATGCATTAGGCTAGGATATCAAATGAAGGTCTACAACAGAAACTATCCGCACGCCCATACATACGGATAATCTGATTTGCACACATTCATAAGCTTCCAATTCGTTATCAGAACAAGAACAACAATCATATAGATTAACTAATTCTTCACAATCAAATCGGATCAAACCTAAGGTGCAAATGATGATCACAATATCCTCGGAACACCAAAATTGACTCTCCGCAGTCAAATCTTGCTTCTGGAATCAACAACAATCAATGGTCGAAGGCCCCACATTATCCACCTTGGTCATCCTAAAAAAATTTCAAACTACTATGCAACATATAGGGTCTTCGATGGACCGAAGCCTGCCGAATAACCAAAATGAACTAGAAATAAGTCTTTGTTAGTAAGGTGGTCAGTGGAACGAAGGGTGTTTGTGAGTGACAGGGGGTCGGTGGAGTTGTCGGTGTACCGACTTCTGCCGAACTCCCAATTGGAACTAAAATTTGCTCTCTGTCTGCAGCAACATCGGCGGATCGTTGTCTACCGAACTGGGCAAATCTGGGAAATTTCTAGGTTTTTCTCTAGGTTTCGAAATCTAACTTTAGGTCATCAAATCAAGTCTAAACATCAAAAATCCACATCCACAATACCAAAAACACGTACAATCATTAAATACATCATTCGAAACTATTAATATGAGAATCCAATCATATAAATCATTGATAAACACAAACATCACGAAGAACATAAAACTTGAGATGTAGATTTCGATAAGAGTACTATACGTATTCTAGCAACTTACTTGAATCTTCTATGGTCTAGAAAAACTCCTTTGATGATCTTTTCTGCAAATCACGGCTACAAACGATCTCGGTCTTCAAAGAAATCTCGGATTCAAACGATCGTCTTCTTCTTCTTCTCTTTTCTCCTCTGCAACTCTCTCAAATCTCAGATCTAGAATCAAAGCAAGAATGAGGTGAGATTGACAACCCTTTCTCTTAAACCTCATTTGAACAAAACCATCTCCACAACCTTACCATAACAGTTTGCACGATCAACTGGTCGCGCGCCCAGTTTCCCAAATCTCAACTGATTGAATTTTTTTCAATCATCCCCCACTTTATCAAATTAGCAAAGTAACCCCCAATTATATAATTTATATTACACAGAAAATCATAATGCATGTAAACCTCATTTATATACCAAATAAATTCAGAAAAATACTTTTAAATCATGTAAATTCAAATCATTAAATATGGTTGATCTCTTAAGTGGATTTAGGTCCTTACAATTGTGAAAACCCCATTGATCTCATATAATTATAGGATAAAAATAAAAAATTAAAAAAATTAAAAAATAATAAAAAATAACAAAAATAAATAATTAAAAAAATAGTTCATATTTATTACAATTATAATTGACTAAGGGGTATTATGGTCAAATGATCAGTTTATGTTACAGATCGTTAGACTCACTTTAGTTTGAATTTAAATCCAATATATTTTGGATACTTATATACTTTTTGGATGTTGTAACATAAATGTTGTATTTATTAGTTGTAAACTTTTGCATTATTTCACATTATTAATCAAAATATTATTTGTTTTTTTTTTTTGAAATTTTATGTTCATAAATAATATATATTTTAATTAAGATATCACTTTTTATTGACTAATTTTATTATTTATATTTTAGAAGTTATTACTTGATACTTATTAAAAAAAGAAAAAAAGAAGCAAAAGAATTGACTAAAATTAAGTCTATATTAAAATACTTTGAATAAAAAAAAAGTGAATTTATTTCGGCAAAATATCCAAAATATGCACAAATTTCAGCCCTTTATTTTGTTCAATTATTTTAATAAAAAAATATATTCACCAAAATTTTGCCGAATATCCAAAATTGCGAATATTTCAATTTCGTCTGTGCCTTGAAAATCCTTGAAATTCATGAAATTTTAAACTATGGTTCCATTCGAACCGATTGTACAAATGACATACAATGGTGGTTCTGACGGAACCGTCCACTAAAAGTAAAATTTAAGCGGGATCAAAATCAACGCGTAGGATAAAATTTTCTGTTGGTTCTGTCCGAACCGCTGGTACATATGACGTATAGTGGTGGTTTTGAAAGAGCCATCATTAAAAGTGATAAATCTCTATAAAATAACCACGAGCCTTTCGCTCTAAAACTCTCTCCTCTAATGTGATGAGCCTTTTCTTCTATCCTTCAGTTCGGCTGCAAGGTACTCTCTATTTCCTTTGTGATGCATAAGGACGATCCGGATTACGTAGCTCTTTAAACATGAATTTAGATCTGCACCTGAAGAACTCGATCACAAATCAGAATTGTCTCGCATCAATGTTTGTGTGATTACTAGAACCACATAAGATGCTCATACTCAAACGACTTAGGACTATGGTATAAAATCCTAGTAGCAAGTCTAGATCTCAAAGGAATGTAGGGATGATAAAAGTGAGAGAGTCCTAATCATATATATCTTATTAGGGAAAGGATGAGGAGTCTTCTATTAATAGAAGACTTTACTCAAAATGTGGGGACCTAGGTCGGACCAGCCGAGTGGGCCAACGGGGTCGACTTAACACTAAAAGGCAACATCTCCACTCGTCTATAGTGGGCACCAAGTGTGCATCTTTCACTTGTACATCATATCTTCTTATCAGGGATGTTAATCATATAGGTTGTTGAGCGTGCTACCAATGAGCACAAAGTAATGGACGAGAAACTCAATATCAAGTTCCATAAAACTGACATGGCGATACACTCTAAAAAATCTCGCCTGTGCCCCCGACTCATTTGGCCACATTTGATTGAATATTTATAACCCCTCATGAGCCCAAGCTCATAACTCTATACTCAACCACTAGATTCATATTACTGTGTTCATTTAAAATAATTCAAATAATCTCTCTCTTTCTACATATATATAAGGGCGGAGCCACACCTACCCCTCATTTTTTTTTTATAAATTTCAATTAGGTTTAGTATTTTTATAATATATTATAGGTTGCCCCCTCTCAATTTTTTTTTGGCCCCCCTAAATTTATTTTTGCCTCTTAAAAAAATAATAAAATATTTAATAATTGATCTCCAAAACTCTCATGGTTTTTCAAAAATTTTAATAATTAGTTTTTTTATACATACATATTTTTTAAATTACAAATTTTACCCATTTATTTATATATAGTCATTTTAACTTTTAAAATTATATTCTTACACATATTTTCTTAAAATTAGCCTTATACCTATTTATATGGCTGTCAACGATCCAAGCTAGCTCGAATCGTATGAGCCGACCTTGAGCTCTATAATTAGCTAGGCTCACGCGCTAAACCCGAGCCAATAAAAAGCTCATTAACTTAATGAACTTGAGCTGAGCTTGGATAGGCTCGACTTGATTAAAGCTCGGCTCGGTTTGTTTATGAAGTTATACATATATATTCTTGTATCTTATATTATATATTAATATATTATAAAAAATATTATGCTAGATATAATAGTAATCATCAACTATAATATCAATGTATTTGGACTAAGCTAAGGTTTTTTGCAAGCCAAGCCTTTCACGAGCCGAGCTTTTCACTAACCGAAGTTGAGCCTAAAATATTTTAACCAGCCTGAGCAGAGCCTGATCCCAAATTTTTTTTAACGAGCTTGAGTCGAGCCTGAGCTTTGCACAAGGTTTCTGAGCTCGAGTTGAGTTGGACAAAGCTCGGCTCGGCTTGACTCATTTACAGCCTTAGCGTTTTATTAATATATGTCAAGGTTTTAAATTTTGTTGAAAATTTTCATTTTCGTTTTGGTATGCAAAATCAAAATCCTAAAATTCTGCTCTAAAAGATTTCAGACAATTTTGACTAAAAAGTTTGAAAATAATTAATTTTGATTAAAATAATTACTTAAAAAATCAGATTATTTTATTAAAATCATCAAAATTTTATAGTGGATTTTCTTTAGATTTGATGAAATTTACCTATTTATTTTAAGTAAATAAAGAAAGAATAGAAAAGTTTTCTACTCAAATTTCATTTTGATCCTCCATATCGAAATCATCGAGCAATGATTAGTAAAACACATTAGAATTTTTTTTATCATTTTTAATTTAATTTGACCCCACCCAAAGTAATTCTAGTTTCGCCCCTGTATGTATGTTTGTACGCATATATTTTTGTGTGTATTTAATATATAAAATAACATTAATTTTATCAAATTGAATCAAACTAAATCTGTTTTGGTTTAGTTTGGTTTAAATCACCGTAGTGTGTTTTGGTTCGACTGTGGTTCGGTTTTTGATTTTGTTCAACGTATTTTGGTTTGATTTGGTTTGACTACTAAACCGAACCTAACTGACCCAATTACACCCCTAACTATCATGACCAGAGTATTGATACAACTTGGACACACACACATACACACACATCTAAGGTGGACAATTGTAAAAAGATCATTTTCGATCTTATTTTTATCAATGAAAAGAAAAATTTGTTGAAATTTGTACTCAATAATTTGTATTATTATTTTTTTTGTAGTTGATGGACTTGAACAAAAAAACCAATGGAATCTTGCCCACTGCAATAAAATCCTGGCTCCGCTCCTACATATATATAAAAGATGTGAAAAATCAAAATCATAATTTTAAAACATGAGCACATATCTTTATGAATCGTATCACTCTGAATGTGATGCCAAATTGTCTTCCCTAAGCATCATGTCATTTAGCTTTTACCTAAATGCTTTCCTAGACAAATCCTCGTTAGACCATATGTGCATGGCCATAGGAAGGTAAGTTAGACCAGCGATCATTAGATCTAACTTCATGACATGATCAATGGTAATATGGGTATAAGTTGATCCATTCAAGGATCATCCAGATCTAACACATCAAGGAAATAGGGATCCACTCACTTGCTCTCAAAGGAAAAGTCGCTACTAGAACATGTGATATGCAACACATGCTACGGTGGAGTTCTAGACTCAGTCAAGAGTATGTCAACCTTCAACACCGTACGAATCTTAGTCTAGTCGCAATCCATGCGCCTAACCTGAGCTCCTTAATCCAAGTCACAATTGTCAAGAGCCTTGATTAAGGTCTCACATCTGGCATAATCAAACTTTATTCGATTCCCTAAGGAATCTCATCCTGGCTCTCCTAGAGTGACATATAACTCATAGAGTCCTCTAAATGCCCCCGATGACACAAGTATCTTCTTAATGTCTCATCCTGCTTGCAATGCATGTGTTAGGGCTGTTCGTTATGTGAGAAGCCAATCACTAGCCTAGTGACATATCATATCCATATCCTCATAAAATGGATGGTAATCTGTGTAAAGTGTGCTTGCAATACACAATCTCATGTCTCTTAAAAAGATAAACCCTATTAAATTTTCACTCATGAAATATAATGTAATATGAGATGTCTACATATCAAATGTAAATAGAAACTGTACCACCTAACACAAATCACAATCTACGTAGTCCCAAATCTCTAAAATGAATATTAAAGGCTTGTCTAGCTATGAGTTTAGTCATGGGATCAACTATCATTTGCTGAGTACGGATATGTGTAAGGGACACGTCTCCATGTGTAACTCTGTCTTTGATGTAATGATAACGAGCGTCGATATGCATTATCCTTCCATGGTATTTGGGGTCTTTGGCGTAGGCCAATGCTGCCATGCTATCACTATATATGATGATCGGCCCTACGCTAGCTCTGAAAACTCCAAGATCTTGTAAGAATCGCCTCAACCATACGACCTCTTGGACGACTGCACAACAAGCTATGTACTCTGAGTCCATAGTGGATAACGCGACACAGACTTGCTACTAGTATCTAAGAGATGGCTACGTCACTTAGCAAGAATGTGTATCCTGACGTCGACTCTCAACTGTCTAGATCACTTGCCCAGTTCGCATCACTGTAGCCTCGTAGTTACAAATCTGCTATCTGAAAGAAAAGTATATAATCTGTTGTCCCACGTAAGTATCTAAGAATAAGTTTCACTGCCTTTTAATGAGTCTGCTCTAGGTTAATCTGTTGTGTGAATCTAGTGTGGATCTCACACGAGGTTGACACTTGTCTTAAGCGGGCCCACAAAAAAGGTGGTCATCACCGGTTAAGGTAGAAGTCAATTTTAGGTATCTTAGGGTTTTAAAAATGTAAGTTATCTTTCTTAGTAGGGCCCACCTGAGGACAACTGTCAATTCCGTGTGGGGTTCACATAGCCCAGGTTCACAGAAATTCGCGTCCATCTAATTATTCATTGACCTTAAACTAATAACACGTTTTGGATTTGAGAATAGTGTTTCCTCAAACGGAAAGCAATTTAAAAAATTTCAAAACCCTGTGTATGAAATTTCACCAGCTCTTTTCTTCTTCCTGAATTCATTTTCTCGTGCTTGTGAAATTGGAAATAGTTACAGTAAACATCCCGCCACCACTGAAATGCCCACCGACACCTATGGAGGGGCAAACACCCGCCAGAAACCGAAGTGTTCTTCGACTTATATTGGCGATTTGATAATACGATTCGCCGAGGGTTGCTCCTGCCTGAACCCATGCAGTGTTATCTTCCAAGTTGATACCGACTGTTTTAAGGTTGACAAGATCTAGGACGAGAAATGGGGTAATACTGGAAGTATAAGAGAGGCCTTCATAGTCATGGCTACCACTTCTAACTCGGATCTGCAGCCCATGTTCCCTGCAACAAGTGATTGATGCTTGGATGTGGGATGCAGATTGTGGTATAACGATGAACTCGGGTTTTGGTGTTGTGGATGAATTGAATTTAAGGTTCTGTATGGAAGATTGTAGATGAGACGAATACCAAGTTGTGTTTCGGGTGTAGACGATTTCAGATATTATGGTTAGGGGTGGAGAATGGAGAGTAAAGCATTGGAGAAAGTTGTCATGGACTGGATTTGGTGGGGTTGCAGAAGCAACTAAGGAGAGAAGAGAAAATTACACAAAAATTAGAGAGCCTGGACTTCTCATTCTCTCTCTCTCTTTTTCCTATTTTCTTTTCTACTCCTTTTTTGGTTTAGAAGAACTAGTTTTAGATTTTTGAGAATTGATAAACTTATATACTCTAGCTCTATAAAACATGCGTTAAAACGATTTGAGAAAAATAAGAACCTTCAGATTTTGAAGGTCAAAATTTGTACATTTAATCAATGAATAATTATGTTTACAGATCTGTTACAAGTTAATAAAGAAATAATAATTCTTAACAAAAAAGATAACTGAAAATCTGTTAGAGTCCCTCGATCAGCGTTCATAAATGAGTCAATCATCTTTCCTTCTTTAGTCGAGCCTCAAGAATATCTCCATGAGATAAGCTTCCTTGAATATCTCCATGATATATGGCGCTTCCTAGAATGTCTCCATGAGATAGGGTACATTTTGTTAGAAACTTAGAACTGAATATTTATGCAAGATCCAAATAGCATAAATAATAATATGCGGAAAAAGGAATCTACTAACCTCCAGCCATAGCTAATGTATTGAGAAACGAATACCGATCTCTGATCTGAAAAAACTGCAATCCTTTATCAGACGGAGTCTTCAGACCTCT
>JAUPMG010133971.1:0-11416 GCA_031762675.1 Pachysandra terminalis
TTTCCTTGCGTATCCACCCGTATCCATGATTTTTACAGCGTATCCACCGTATCCGTGTCGATACTCAATACGTATCCATTTTCGGCCCGACCGATACGCTACCTCGATACGATATTTTGAACCATGGTCATCATATGCCAAGCATTCCCGACCTGAATTCCTGCCAAAAGCCTCATCTGAGAAAGCATACTCCACCAATTTTATCGCTTTCGCGTTAAAACCCACAAATCCTTTAGAACCCAATCCTTGAATTGAATCTTCGACCATGCTCCTTTCCTAGTTCTCTTCTCTTGGAGTAGCTCTACTTCCCAAGTCTTCCATCAACAATGATTTCACTACTAATGCTTCCTCGAATGACGCATCATCATCTACCCCGCTGAAATTGACGGATTACAAATTCTAGATGGACAGCTTGTAATTTCAGGCATTACCCTCGAGCTATTGCAATCGGGTATCGTATGCATTCTCGATAATGAGCTCAGCTGCTCTCCCCTCCCTCAACATCGTGATGTTGTTTCAGCCATAGGATGAACGCCTTAATTGTGCAAATATGCCGGATTGGAGTGACAAAGAAGTACTTTAGAGGGCCGGGAGAAGGACTTCTTTTCTGCAAGACCTGTTTCACACCCTGCCTCTCAAGGATTCTCCTTACCTCTCTCTCAAGCATATCACTCAACACCTCTAGCCTCACCCCTTCAAAGCCTCCTCTTGCATGGCTTTGAAAGCTTCCTCTACTAGTCAAGGTTCTTCCTCTCGTAAAGTTTCTTGATTTTTCTTCTCCTTGATCTTTTATTTTGATTTCTACCCATTGGTCTTTGATCCGCGCTAGAAGCTCTGTTTAGATTTCTTTTTTTTTATCATTAACAACAATTTTATTAATCATCAAAATATAATACAAACATCAAGGAATCACGAAGTGTGATCCAAAAATAAACAAAAAGAACAGCAAAAACAAAACGATTACAAATGAGGGAAATAAACAAGGATCCTATCCATCTGAACTCACAATCTCCTCCCCCCTAGGCATTCCTGCCCCCAATCTCTCTCTTCACTCCTTTTTGGCCGAACCATCTGCTAACTCATTTGTTGATTTTAGAACCTGAGAAAAAGATATTCTTAAACCGAAGGTAAGATGCCAAGCACGCCTAATCCAATGAGCATATCTCCATGGACAACTACCGACACTTCATATCCAAGAGATAACAGAAAAAGAATCCCCATCAACCTGTAAAACCTCCAAATTCCATGGTTTCACAGATCGGCCGATAACGGTCCGGACCGGCCCGCGATACAAACAATTGTATTGCGGAGTTATGGACCGGCGGTCCGGCGACCGGTTCTGGCGGTCCCGCCAGTCCGGTTACGGTCCAATCTTTTTTTTTTTTTTACTTTCTATACCGGATCTAGACCGGCCGGTACCGATTCGGACCGGTCTCCAATTCCGATATATTAAACCTTGCCAAATTCAGCTTCCTAGCTTCTCCCAAACAAGCACTCAAGGCCCTAATCTCAGCAATGGTTGAATCAGCTATGCCAATCGGACCCGAAAAAACATGAAGGACTTCACCACCAGAAAACCTGAAGACCCCACCAATCCCAGATCTACCAGGGTTACCAAAAGAGGAACCATCAAAATTAAGCCTAATACAACCCCTAACCGGCGCAGTCCATCCACCTTCTTCATCGGACGAATAGACGAAGAATAGAGCAAGTCACACCAACATCTAGCAATCGAATCCAAAGAAATACCCAGAAATCCCCACCTTACAGCCATCCAACCCACCACCATTCTCACAATGGAATCAATCAACCACGGAAAAGGTCTCTAAATCTCCTCAAAGATACGCCTATTCCGTTCACACCAAATAACCCAAAGAACCAAAAGCAAAGAACCTTAGAAAAAACCTTTTGAAACAGTCTTTTAACTGCAAGGGCCCTGTGTTAAGAAACCCACGATGGGCCTCTACAAACCAAACCCCCATGCCTATAAGTAATGGGCTCGTTCAACCCGTCACGCGCGAATACTATGGGCGGTAAGCAAGGTTTTAAATGTCGATGTCGCTGGCTATGTCCCTGAGAAAAGGCGGGGAAATTTCACCCAAATATGAGAAAAGGCGGGGAAATTCACCCCAAATACATTTTTTTTAATTAAATCTTAGATTATGTCTAAATAATTAAATACACTAAAATACATCAGAATATGCTGAAAACAACACATAAAACATAAATTGTAAAGTAAAGGGTTAACATTCATTCAACAAAACCGAAAAACACATGTTTTACCTTCAATGTGTCGAGTCGCGCGTTGAATCTTCAATCTTCTACTACAAAGCACACTAGATTTGTGTTTTTATACACAAATCTAGATGAAAGTTGCAAAATAAAACAAATTTTGTTGGTTTTTGTGTGAAAAGAAATGGGGAAGCATCCCCAATTCCCCCTTCAAGTGGCGACATTTCGCCAACATTTCGCGACATTTCGGCAAAATGTTGCCAAGATCAGGAAAAATCAACTTCCAACAATTTACGTTGATGTCTTGTGTCACCTAGAGTCAAAATGGCAACATATCGCCAACATTTAGATCATTGGCGGTAAGTTTGAATTTGAAAACGTCCCATCTTGACCCTAACGCGTGCCCCTCTATCCCTGAACCTCACCTTCTCTTGCAGTGACAAGTGCCCAGCTCCTGGACCAACCCAAATGACATACATCTTCTTCCTCCTCAGGCCTCACCAGCCCTGATAACAAACCGGAGCACATCGAAGCCTTTGACGGGAACGATATGTAGGTTTCAAAGCTGCTAGAGCCATCCCATAATACCATTAATCTGTGTATTTTTCTGTAAAAAAACCTCCTTAACCCTAAGCTCTACCTTTCCAAGCCCATTCTCCATCATCTCTATACCTCCCACATCCAATATACCACCACAACATTCACCAATAATGTGAAATGTTCTCCGCAGCCAACAGCTGAATCGGAACTCCTTCAACCACCATCCAAAGGCCGTCTTGACCCCAAGGACCAACCACCATGCCTTCCCCTAGAGGCAATCTGCACAAAGACAACTCCTTATTATCTCCATACTTAATGGCTTTCTTTTGTGCAAACCATCAAGCCTTTTGTTCCAATTTGGCGAAGAACAATGCCTCATTGGGGTTAATCTCAAAAAAGTTCCCAACCTCTTGCCCTTGGCATTTCTCTCTCAATACTTTCCAATCGCAGAATGGAAACCGGGCATAACAGCCAATCGCGAGCGTTCATTTCATAGTGTTTGGGGAAACTGCTACCACCAGAGCCCAACCCAGATTAGAGACCCGCCCCCTTCCCAAAAAAAATAAATAAACATAAAACCAAAAAAAAAAAAAGGTATTTCCAGCAACAAACTGCTTAACCCCTGATTTTCTAGCTTCAATCCCCTGATTTACATCTCCGTGACACCACGATTGGTATTCTGATTTCCTTGCATAACAGTAATAATCAGTTACCTTATATAATTCCACCCATTCATCTAATTACGTTTAGGCAATAACATCATGCAATGTCTAGATTCGTTTACAAAAGAAGTGATTTTAATGAATGAACCTCTCCTATTCTGTCTTCATTCCATCAATAACACTATACCAACCACCCTAGATGACCCCATGAATCCTTGGGTTTCTTCCTTTTGGCAAATACCTTCCATGTTATGAAGCATCCAATCCACTTTTTGTCCTTACATAAGTAACCAATTTGAAAGCACTCCACTTCTCTCTGTGATTCTCAGCCGTTCTTTCCCATTGTTACAGAATCCTTCGAAGCTCAGTTCCTTTCTATCAATTATGATACTCCTTCGAACAACGCCATTCGCATCAAACGCACCATTCGCTCCCCAAAAG
Source organism: Pachysandra terminalis (assembly GCA_031762675.1). Classification (NCBI taxonomy): domain Eukaryota; kingdom Viridiplantae; phylum Streptophyta; class Magnoliopsida; order Buxales; family Buxaceae; genus Pachysandra; species Pachysandra terminalis. Next base: position 3,876 of record JAUPMG010133971.1, read on the forward strand.
ATGTTAGATTCCACAGTTCTTAAGTATTGTTTCTCATAAATGAATGGAATAATGGTTTGCTTTTGTAGTATTGTCCAGTTATAATACTGTTTTATTTTCAAACTTTCTTCCATAGTCTTCATGTTCATGGAGTGCATCCATTCCTTATAAATGCATTATTTATTTATTTATTTTTTTGATAATTAACACGGTATTTTGACGTAGAAGATAATACAGTGAAACTGAACGGACAGCAGGTATCAAGATGAATCCCAAACTGCACGATTATAAAGTAAAGTGAAAAAGATAAAAATAAAAAATAACATATAAAATAAATCAAACAAACTTCTAAAAACATCAAGCGGCAACTGGAAGACACAACAGAAAAACTACACGAAACCAGAGAGATATCTTCCCTAAGACCCTAACAATCAATATCCACCCATACAAACATAGAGTCCCAAACTGCAACTCTCCTGGCCAAGCGGTCCGCCATATCATTTGCTATTCTGCTTACCCGTATAAAGGAAAACTCTCATGGAGGCAATCAAAAGCCTGATCTTCAAAATGCTATTTGAGAGATTTCAAGAACCAACACTACCACTTCTGATTCAATTAATAACAACCAAAGCACCCCCTCAACTACCAAGTTAACAAAACCAAGCCTTCTTGCCTCATTAATTCCAAACAACATAAATTCAACTGCCTCCCACATTGTCAGACCACCCCCAATTATAAATGCAATATTTTATAACAGATAAATACAAAGAAAAAAATGCTTGAGTCATTTAGTTAATAGTGTTCGGAAAAGATTGTCTACTTGTCCAGAATTTTTTTATAAATAACGTCTTCCTTATGATATACGCCTTGTCTACATATATAAAGTAAGCCTAACGATATGCCGCCGTACCACTTGATTGTAAGATGCACCAAAATATCTACCTTATAATTCATCTTGTCAATGTTTCATATACTTTCTTTTCCGCATTGCTACAAGCTTTCATAAACATGTAATGACTCTTAATATTTAGGATTTATATCTTTGTTTGATTAAAATATTTTCTATTGTGATCTAATAGTTCCATTATAATTTAAAAACTATGGTGACAAATGGTAGCATCATAAATAAACTACATTCACACAGTGACAGAACCAACAATGATTCATTCACAAGCAACAGAACAGGACCGCAAGGCATTGAGTTAAAGAATTAATTACAAGACAACAAAGAAAAGACCTAAAAAGGGCTTCTTTTAATTTATGCTAGACTACTTATCACAATAATCAATATTTGATTGAATCATGCTGAAAAATGGTCAAGCTCGTTCGACTGGCTAAGATACAAAAAATTCATGACTTCTAAATAGCAAAGTGGATATTGCCATGTCTCATCTTCATGATATGACATGTGTGGATAGTTATAATAACTACATTAAAGCCTTAATGCCTTCTGTCATGTCTCATCTTCAAGAGATGACATGTGTGGATAATTATAATAATTATATTGAAGCCTTGATGCCTTTTGCCATGTGTCATCTTCAAGATATGACATGTGTGGATAGTTATAATAACTACATTGAAGCCTTGATGCCTTCTACCATGTGTGATCTTCAAGAGTTGACATGTGTGGATAGTTATAATAACTATATTGAAGCCTTAATGCCTTTTGCTATGTGTCATCTTCAAGATATGACATGTGTGGATAGTTATAATAACTACATTGAAGTCTTAATGCCACATGTCTTTTACCACAAGCAATTAATAACTAACCTCCACTTTCTGTCTCATGTAATTCAGTTATTCTAATGGACAACTATTTACCATCTTGCTCCTCGGCCATGTGCTTGACGGAAATTATAGACGTCGGTCATATATCTCCTTATCACTATGCCACGTGTCATAAGATCTATGGCCAACATTTTTTGCCTGATCCCTCATTTGATTTATGGCTGACCATTGACCATGGTCAACCTTTCTTTGGTCGAGATACCGACCTCGATCACGGTCAATACAGTTACCGTCGAAAGGTAATGCGACTGACCATCAATCGTGACCGGTCGATCAATTCCCGGCCGTAACCAAGTTTTCATCAGAGCCATTTTGACTTCTTTTCCGATCGAAATCACTTCGATCGTGACAATGATTAGTCTTTTTTGTGAAGTCGTGTACTGAATCGTACCACATGGCAAAATCTAGTCGATTGGTGATATTTGTGAAAATATGGCCTAAACACTTTCCCTCTCATTTTCATTTGCATTAGCGCCCAGTATCTTGGATCGCCTTCAACTCCATAACCAGTACAACACATATAATTCTGCTGTATTACAACACCTTAACAACTAACTAGAAGAATTGCAAGACATTATTAAATACCCATTTCAAATACCAACCTAACACTCAAGCTTTATTAACCAAGATCCTAATTTTCCAGATAACTTTCCAACACATGATTTCAGCGTCTAAATTAAAGAATCTCAACCCAATTCTCCGCAACGATCCAAACAATTTTGCTGGAAAACGAAACTGAATAGAGGAAACAATCAATACTAACACACTTACCCGGCTTCTAACAGTAATGGAGTCCCAGACCACTTGGCCCGAAGCGAAACCTGTACGTTCTTCGGGCGACGATTCTCAGCAGAAACCGAACTCCCAGAGAAGCTCAGAAACAAGAGAACGATCAGAAAGGCGCCCAAAACAATTCTAGATCTGATAAGACGCTCCATTGATGAAAACTGATCGAGGATCGCGATCTCGGTGTTCTTACTGAAGCAACGACCGAACGAGATCGGCCATATATGGAGTGGAGAAACAGAAGAGTACAGAGGCTTTGAACCTCTTGCTTCTTTCTATTTTTCGCAGAAAGTGGAGTACGAAGTAGCGTCTTTAGATCATTCACGGGATATAAATCGCCTCAAGTAGACGACTCGGGCCGCGGCGAGGGTTTTGGGTTGGAGACTTCATACTTTGAAGGAGGAACTTTAAACCAAGAGTTTTTTCCGTGCGTCAATGGTTGTGCTTTTCCTGTTGGACCCACTTGGGGGTGGGGCCATAAAATTTTCTTAACATACAAAATAAAAAATAAAAAATACAACCTAAAAAATTGATCATAAAACTAAGGGTTTTTAAGGTAAGGAGTATACACTAAGTCCATGCTTCTTTAGATGTTATTAGGATTCAGTGATTTTTTTCAACTCAGAAACTCTATTGACCAAAATACCCCTCCCTTACTTACCACAAGTTTTGAAAATATAAATTTTGTCTGATGCCCCATCTTCTCTCTCGGTTTGACCCCTTTCACCCTCTCCCTCTTTCTCTCTCTCCCTCTCTCTTAGCTCAACGAACGACACAAATTGTTTCGCCCCATCTTTCTGATATTGGTTAAACAACATTCAATGGAGCTTTGTTCCTTCTCTCTATCAGCTTGACGAACGACACAAATCTGTTTTGCCCTATCTTTTTTCCCCAATCGAAATTTTCATCAAAAGGAATATGTTTATTGTAGAAAGTTATTGTACAAGCCATTTCTTTGGAGTTTCAGAGGTAATCAAACTATTGTTTTCATTCCTAACTTGTGTTTTGTTATTTCTATTAAAAATTCTAATCAAGATCCAGCCCTAATTTTCCCAATCGAAAATTTCATCAAAAGGAAGAATACCAATTTCTTGTTTTTGTGTTCTTTGATGTTTCTGTTTGATTTCATCTGTCATTTGTGGGATTTGAGTATAGAATCTTCTTGCAATCACGGGGATTAGTTGTAGAAATTGTTAAAAACATGATTTTTAAAGTACCCAAATACACTCTGAGTTGTTTGAGTATTTAATCTCATATACTAACAAATTTATCGAAAAATAAAAAATCTTATATTAACATGTTTTCTTGTTACTGGATCTTTGTTACTATTTCTGAACCCTCTTTTTGTCAATTGATCAACTGATCTTTGTTAATATAAGATTTAACCATGTCACTGTCTGTGGGGGAAAGATAGTTCCAAAGACAATGAGAGAGTAGAACCAATCAGTTACAATACTAAGGCAACTCCAAGACCTCGATTCATTTTGGAATTTCTTTCTCCATCAAAATTCATTTTAGTATTTCTTTATACGCTACCAATCATAGTTATGGACATTTTGCATGGTTTGACGTGAAGGACTTTTGTGTTGACACGACAGATCGTGTGAGGAGCCTTGTTTAGAAAGATACCAACAGTGCGAATATTATAAAGCGTATGATTGAAATGGAAGTGGAAGCTTCTGAAAGAGTAGCTTGTTTTGGACGAGTTCAAAAAATTAAATTTGAACGATCGATGGGATTTCCTATGTATAACTTTATTGGGATTTATGACGTTTAACGTTTATACACGTGTAAATGTTTTGAAATTAAGTTTGAACGGTTGATGGAATTTTCTATGTATAACTTTATTGTTATTTCTTAGCCGAATTTTTATGTTTTATGTCCCTTTTAAAAAGGTTCATATTTACACACCTCTAGGACCATATTTCAAATTCTGTTAGAACATGAATTTGTTTAGAAATTGTTATATAAAACTGCAACTTGTCTTATTCTATAGCAACTTGTTATTCATAATAACAAATTATTGTAGATTCTAACAAAAGTGAAAATTCATTATTGTTTTCATTAAAAAAAAGTCATTATTGGAATTTCTTTCTCACTCAAAATTCATTTTGGAATTTCTTTGTAGGTTACCAATCATGGTTGTGGACATAAAATTTAATGTCCCTTTTTAAATTGTATGTCCTTTTTAACAAGATCATATTTAAACACCTCTAGGACCATATCTCAAATTCTGTTACAACAGGAATTTGTTCAGAAATTGTTATAAAAAATAACAATTTGTCTTACTCTACAGCAATTGTATTATATAACAAATAGTGGGAAATAATTTTCACCATGCATACTGAAAGGGTACTTTCCTTTCCATATCAAAGGAAGAACAGAGAGGAAGGTAATTTTCACAATGCATATTTGTATGTGTTATTATATTAGTGTGAAATCCAAGTCCATGACTGGCCCGTTGCCAGTCTTAATCCAGGTTATCAACCTTCAGTTTCTTATTGCATGGTTCGAGTCAATTCCCATTGTTTGGTTTCATCAAATACCGCTTCATTGCTGCAATTAATGAACTGCACTATTTTGTGAGGTGAGGAAGCTAACTCTCAATCATAAAGCACTTGTTTATGGGTGATTGAATACATGATTTGTGAAATGTAGTTGGCGAGATTCAACAGAAAGGGCTTTCTGTAGCGGTGAAGTAAATCAAACACTTCTAAACATCGAGGAGCTAAAAGTCTGAAATGGATGGATGCCGGAAAAGAAGGAAAAAGACATTGTTTATGCTGATGCAGCTACGTCTACAGATATGTGTTGCCTTCTACAAGAAGTAAAAATAAATACAAAACTATTCACAACCCAGTTCCTACCAGTTTCCACTGCAAAATATGTTTTGCACACTTCAAAATTCCCTTATACAATAAACAGATTCCACGATCGGAAGGAGATTAAAGGGGGGAAAACGAAGAAAAAAAGGATTTGAAAAGAATATGGCTTTCAGAAGAAGAGAAGAAGGATTTGCAGTGTGGTGGAGGAAGAGAAGAAGCAATAGCAGTCGAGGGGAGGGATGTCTGTTTCGTGCATGAAGGAGGAGAAGAGTCTATTCTTTTCCCACAATTGGGAAAAGAAATGAGGAAGAGAGGTGATGCAAAATGTGAGAGAAGGAGGGTTAAGGTGAAAAAATAAATTGGGTTGTAATTTTAAAAGTTTCTCTTAAGGGTATTTAGGACAATTCAACATTCAAAGTGAAAAATAATCACTGAATCCTAATAACTTTTAAAGAGTATGAGCAGACCCTACAATGATTTTTTCAATGCAATAAACCGTTAAATGCAACTTGGGCATTTCCTTTACCTTCAAAAACCCTAAACGTAATATAAAAGTAAGTCACGGCTTAAGGGTTGTGTAGATACCCCAATTTGCACCGATGTGCAGTTTTTCCTTGTTTTGCAGCTCCTTGATGGCTTGGCTTAAGAATCGGCAACTCTTGATCATCCTTTGAATTCCATCTCTATTATGTGCCCAAAATCCACGAAAATCTCATAAATCTATGAAATTGACCAAAATGCCCTTAGCGACCTTTTTTTTTATATCAAAACCCAAAATTTTTATTTCATTCAAAATCCCCTTTAAACTTATTGAATTTTCTATTTTTAATAAAACCCCCCAGCAAGATATTTTGTTTTCAAAACACCCCATCCCAGGCTGTAAAAGCCAGGGACGATCCAGATTAGAGTCTCTCCATTTTTCTCAGATTTTCGGAGCAAAGAAACCCTAATCCTTATAGTTCAAAATCTCTCTGGCGCCGCCACTCGACGGCAATACTATTTTCCAACGAAGCTCAATCGTGCCATTTTCGGGAGCATCCCATCGATTACAATCTAAATTAACCCCACGGCGGCGCTGCAACTTCTGACCAAACCCAACGTCTGGTCACTCCATTCTAACTGTAAGCATCTCACCTTTTCCTTTTTCATTTCTTCCATTTCTCCATCTTCTCCATTAATTCAAACTCATCAAAACTCCATCCATTCTTCATCAATCAGCTACACCCAACCAAACTTCTACAAACACTCTTCATCAAAACCCAACATTTCTCCATCCAAGCCAATCCATCTGCAACTCCAGTTTGCCTAAACAACACCTGTCCTTCAATTCCATCTCTCTGTTCTTCCTCAGTCAAACACCATCACGAACCCATCTTCTCTGCCTCATCTAGCTCTCACCTGAAACTCAGAAGCCTATAATTCTTCTTCATCGACTGCTTTCAAAACCCATACAACCCCTTTCCTTCATAGCAGCACCCCCTGTTCTAAAAACCCAATCCCAACTCAGAACCACAACCCCAACACCATCGTCATTATACGCAGAACAATTCCCCATCAGAACCAACCCTCCACTTTCCTCCCCAATCAAACCAAACACCTCAACTATCTTCCCTTGTTTCATCTTCTCCGTTTTCTCCAGTAGAAAACAAAACTAGAAAAAAAACAATAACAAAAATCACCTCTACAAATTAGACTAATAACAAAAGAATCCCTAAACCCAAATCCAATAACCTATATCCCCAAATCAGAACCGAACCGGACCCCCAAACTACAAAACCCAAAAACCAAGAAAAACAAGTCAGAAAATCAAACCAGAAGAAAACCAGAACCTAAGGCCCCGTTTGACTGAAACAAAAGAAAAGGGTTTATTTCATCATTTCTCACTTAAACCGGAAGCCGATCGTAGCCACCTCTCAAGCCGAGCTCGTTGAGGAGCTCAAAGCCAAAAACAGCACAAAGGAGGTTTGCATTTGCTATAGGTATATTTTTAGGACTTTTTATTTTTACCAGTTTATCTTAATATTATGTGAGTTAAAAACATGTTATGGATATTTTTTTTTTGTATGATTAATCCATGTTTATCGCAATCATAATTTGGTGATTTTAACATTATTGTTAGTATTTGTATCATTTTAGGAATTTTATAGATTTTTATTAATTTTG
>JAUPMG010133992.1:0-11415 GCA_031762675.1 Pachysandra terminalis
CGAATTAATTCGGTTTTGTTGTCGGTTAAGTCTTCGACTAAATTGAACCAAACCGAACCGAAGTAGATTATATAAACAAAAAAACCGAATTAATTCGGTTTGGTTTTCGGTTAAGGCTTCGACTAAATTGAACCAAACCGAACTGAAAAAACCGAAGTAGATTATATGTATATAAACATATATACATGAGTACACAATATTATGCAATAAAGGAGATAATTATTCCTAGGGGTGTCAATTGGTTCGGTTTAAACCGAAAACCGAACAAACTAAACTGAAAAGTCGATTTGTTTTATTTATTTATTTATTAATTTTTTTTTTGTTGTTTGGTTATGGTATAGAAAACAAAAAAGCCGAATTAATTCGGTTTGGTTTTCGGTTAAGGCTTCGACTAAATTGAACCAAACCGAACCGAAAAACCCGAAGTAGATTATATGTATATAAACATATATACATGAATATGCGTGTTTTATATAGAAAATAGTATTAATTTTGTCAAACTGAACTGAAAAACTAGAATTTTCGGTTTCTGTTTCGGTTTTTAGTTTTATTCATTTTGTCAAACTGCGCCCAATGGTGTTTTATTTATTTATTTTTTAAATAAAAAATACCCATCACGTGCACCAACAATAGACACGTGTCATGTTCCCATTGGTGGGTAGATGGGTGGACGGAAAACGGTGTAGCCGATATGCGCACCAATAATATAAGCTTCACAAATCACCATCGATTGTAAATTCAAGAATGAAATAAAAATTGTCATAAAAAATTGCATAATTTCAAAGCAGCAACAAAGGATAAAAATTACCTCTAGATCTTGATTGAACTACAACAACATCACGCATGGTTAAGTATTGGTGATGTAGAATTTGTAATCATTCCAAATTCGAATTCTTTATTCAATAAAATTAGAATTCACTAATACAAAAGCATCAATAGAGATAAAATCCGAAGAGTCTGTCTTAGGATAGTCTAAATTGCCGCGCAACCGTTTTATCTAGAGTGTTCATTTTGAATGTGATCTGTAAATAAGACAAAGAAGAAGTCAAAAAGGAAAAAGGAGGCTGAAATGTCAGGTTTGTCAATAGGAATGCACACTAAAGAATAAGGGAACCTCAGTGTTCGAATGACACGAATACTTTTGTTTGTTTCTCTGATACGTTATCACTTTTAGTCTTTCAAGTATCTGTGAGTTTAACTTGAAGGTGATAGGTTCTTTTCAATGTTCCAACAGTTATTCAGATTATGTGTAAGTTTACAAATTTCTAAATTGTTGTTGATTCGTGGGCAGGCTCTGTTATTTATAGAGAAATTATCCAATGGCATCATCCTTGACCAGGACATGTGTCAATCGGATCGATGTCTAGGGAGAAGCTTAGAAAATATCTCCATTCAGCAATACACATCCAAGTATATACGTTTTCAACACGGTTAAGTTATTTTCAGAAGGAAATTGTGAGGTGTCATTCGATCAAGTGAACTTGTTCTGTGATAAGTTGCTTTAAAATCTAAAAGATTAAGAACTGAATGATATGTGTTTCATACATAACGTCCCATAAAGCAACGTTCCATTCTTATCACTGCCATACCTGATAAGACAAAATCCCCTCAGATAAGATATATAATAATCACGAGTAGCTGAGGTTTTAACACGCGAAGAATTGAGAATTCATTGTAATCTTCTTTACAGAGACGAGTCATTCGGATTTTGTGACTGTTTCTTCTAATTTTTGTCCTTTTCCTGAAGGATTTCCTTTTGGTAGTTTATTCCATATTCCTTTGAAAGCGACGGAAGTAACTTTATACTTCTTACAAGGTGATTAGTATATTTAATGAATTTTCTCATGTAAAGACCTTACTGTGTAAGTTTCTTAGCAACCAATTCAGTTTTCATAATCAATAGTCCCTGTAAGGCATTATTATCATGGGATATTTTAAGGTTTTGGGTTAAGAAACCAATTCAAATGCCTTCAGTCTGGACATTGCGTGTCCTTCGAAGTACTCTTAAGTAAAGTGTACAAAATAGTCCCACAAGTCCATAGCTGTCATTTGGAGGTGACGTATAGAAAAAGGTAATAACCTGCCTTTGAAGTACTCTTTTATGAGAGTACTTCGAAGTGAGTAAAGTAGCTATCCGTAAGTGTTCCTTAGGGATAAGTAAAGTGTACTTTGGGAGTTCCTTTAATAAGGACTCCTTTGAAGTCAACGAATGCAAGAGTATTAAAGGTGACAAACTTTTATTTATGTCATTTGAATGAGACATAACCCTTTAGTCATATGAAAAGGGTGACTAACCCTTAGTCTATTTGAGGGTGACTTAACCCTTGACGAATTGACCATCACAAGGTGGTTAGCACCTGATGAAAGTGAATAGTAATCGTCTCTTCTTGTAAGGTTTCCTTCACTGCAGGGGTTAACCTTTGACCAACGGTCTAACATTAGATTAGGATAGAGATGACCATTTTGTCACATCAAGCCAAAAGACTATCAGTGTAACTGACGTGGTTCAATAGAAATGAAAGCGTTGTTTGGCACTCACACATGAGAGATAGTGGAGGGAGCAGGTAACTACTTTATACATATGATGTAGTATATGTGGGTGTATCTTTTGAGCGTACACATACGTTCTAAGATCATGCCATGTGTCCAATGGTTTAAATTAAACCGCCAGATCATTAGTATCATACATAACAGCTATTGCAAAGCAATTAGGAAATCGAACCTGTAATTTAGACAAATTGGGGGATTTATCAAGCATGGATGAAGTTGAGGTCGATTCAGAAGTATATATACGTTTTACCTTTCATTTTTATATGAATTAACTTGTAAATATAAATATATATACTTACCAACTTATAAATATATGTAAAGTATACATACTTATAATTATTAACTTTTTATTATATATACTTATATAAAATAAGGAAATATATTAGAAATATATAAGTTATATAATGTAATTAAGTAAGTATATATACTTACTAATATATGATTATACAACTTATATTTACTTGTATAATATTAGTATATATATTATATGTGTATATATATATATACAGTCACATATTTATTATATAAGTTAATTGCTAAGTTGTAGGCCTTAATGTAGTCAAAATGACAAAATTTATCAAAAAAGTAGCCGTTTTATGATTATTATTGAGGTTATTTTGGCCATTTTACAAAACACAACTCAATTCCAGCCAAAACTAGTCGTTTTCGGCAAAAAACGGCTAGTTTTGGCCAGAAAGGGTCGGACCACGTTGGAACAGGCCACGCGTGCCGATCTGGCCGTGCCTAAGCGGGCCCATTCTCGTGTTGGGCCCATGCTCGTGCCATGTCCGTACCTTCGCAGGGGCCATGCCATGCCGTGCCGCGGGCCTGGGAACCCAGGCCCAGCAGAGCACGCCATGTGGCGTGTCGGGCCCAGGCACGCGCTGAGTGTGCCGGGCTTCAGGGGCCCACGAGCTTCGGGCCGTTTGTACATCCTTAGAACCACATACAATGAATCTACACTCAATCGACCTAAGACTTTGTATAGAACCACAATAGCAATTCCAGATTTTTGTAAAAAGAAGAGATGAAAGGAAAGAGTTCTCTAGGAAATGATTTCCAAAAACGTGAATAGTAACCTTGGGTAGAGAAGATTAGTCTTCTACTTATAAAAAACTCAACTCCTCTTCAGACAATCTCCTAATCTCATTAGGAGAGAGTTATCCTCATCCACACTTCTAATCAAGTATGAACGTCCCAATGTTCGGGCCAACCTGATCGACCCATCTCTAAAATCCTAACATCTATATTAGGAAAATAAGAACTTAGCTCTAGACTCGAGCTACAGTTCCTAACTTTTCTAGATATAATAAAAACTGGATTCATGAACTCGCACCATAAGATGCTAAATGCCAGCTTAACAGCGCTGTTAGTTATGCTGCCCAACCTGTGTTTCTTGAGGAAATATATTGTATTTGCAAGTAGAATGTTTTGCAATCACACGAAAGCATCTGTTACCAACCACGAATCGTTCATATATAATATATAAGAAAAAAAAAATGAAGAAATATTATACATGTAGCTGCAATGTAGAAGATGATTTCTAAGAACCAATGAAACAACATTGAGCCCTTAACGGCCATTTGGCAAAACTAATTAGAGTTTTACCATTCCTACACAAGAGGGTACTCTCCTGTAGTAGTAACTCTGGGTTGTTTTTAACACAAAATTTTTAATCAAAAGTCACTTTTAACAGATATAAACAGGTTTCCACAAGCACAATTGAGCAAGGATTGAAACAGAATGTACAAAATTTGTAGTATGCTTTTGGTATGATGTACATGAAGGTGGTGTGTCCCGAGCAGTAGCTTATTGAATAATGGGATTCCCTGGCCTTGCAAACTCTCGTGCCACTGATACAAAATCAAAACAAACAATCTTGTTAATTTGAAAATCGGGATTAAATTCATACATTCAAACAAGAATCTGAAAAAAACAATGAACTAAACCACGTAGAGTTACTGCAAGTGGATGAGCTGCTAACATCCAATAATTGTTAAAATACATAAGACAATCCGTTCAGAAATTTTAAGATGCTTCCATTAATTTGATCGTAACATATTTAACCTCAGATCATGGCATCCAGCAACCAACGATGGTTGGTAATTGGTAATAACCATTTACTCTAAGAGCTTAAGTTGTTAGAGAACGGCACAACAGTGTATATCAAATGGTTCAACACCCTCCCGCACGTGCGAGCTCCACACGGGAATAACACATCCGTGGCTGAGACAAACACACACCACACACACCTGCACGGGAACAACACATCCGTGGGAGAACATGTTGTTATGTGGAGACTGAAGTTAGTTAGGATAACAACCCTGTTATCTCTAAGGTTGTTAGGGATATACCCAACCCTATCTTTGATGAGGATAAAAAACCTTATGAGGTTATGTTGATGAAATCTACCCTTTTTTGTTCCCAACCCTTTCCCCGATGGGGATATAGTGAAATAATAGGAGTTTCACTTCTATTATGTTCAGTCCTAATTACAGGGTATTTATTCATGCTTCTGGGGTTTGGGGATTTAATTACTGTAACACATTATTCTGAGCTCTGGAGAATAATAGATTTGGGTGTGCATCCGTGGACATAGGCAGTATTTGCCGAACCATGTAAATCTGCGCTCTTGATTTCTTCATCATCTTTTTTCTCTTTCTTTCTTAACATAACAAACACACAATCACATACCCCCTAGGATTCGAACACTCGACCTCCCGCTCTGATACCATGTTAAACACCACTTACTCTAAAAGCTTAAGCTGTTAGAGAACATAACAATATTTATCAAATGGTTCAACAGTAATAAACTAAGGTGGTTTGACCATCTCTGTAATAGGTTCTTGATGTTCTCAAATAATAAACCAGTAAAAAATATGTATAAAAATAGATTTGCAGAATAGAGCATGGTGTTTGAACTCGGATTCAACTTGGGGATCGGACGGGATTGGACGATCCAAATTTAATAAATTATTTTTTTTCAAAAACTCAACTCGGTCCGACTCGAACGATCCGGATTGCCGATCTCGAGTGGGATCGCCCGATCCGTCTCGGGATCGGACCGAGTCAAGTCAGCATGGGTTAAATATGTATCAGATTCAACTCGGGGATCGTCCCGGTCCGATCCTTTACACTATGGAATAGAGAGGAACCTATTGGTAAACACCATCTATTTATCTTATGAAATCACCTTTCTGTTCATAATCTCCTACACAAAGCATGTGAATAGGATCAGAAATCACATAAAACAGTTCTATACGTTTAGAAACTGTAAAACAGCATCTGGATAGATCAAAAACAGTGCCTGGATGTGGTGAACAAATCATTAAGCCTATGGAGCTTGGAATAGAGTCCTAAGGTACGTTACCATATAAAGTTGGTTTTCTCATTATCTGGGCCCTCTTCTGTTAAAGTAAATTGGCCACCTTTCACTTCTAATTGGAGTGCCATTGTTGGAAGAATTTCCTACTGCAGGCATAGTGTGCTACTTTTATACTTTGTATAAAATCAAGAGAGTCCATATTTGATAAATCCTCAATGTAAGGCAATCTAAACCAGCAAGCTTTGAAACCACTTCCAGTCTATTTATAAAAATTACTTTCATAACAAAACCTGCTTTGTGTAAAATGTCTTACACTATTATATATAATTCAAAATCTTTTAGTTTTAATAAATTGCATCAGCATCATGGTAGTTAATGTCCCCACATGAATGTTTCTACTGATGGGATATTTGCTTGTGCTCCAATCACTAAAAACCAAATACCCACCATAGTTTTCTCTAAAACTATTATAACTCAAGCCTCTATGATTAACTTCCATTGAAAACTTAACAATTTTTCATTGGGTATCAATCAGGTAAATTAAGGTCGAGAAATATAAGAGGAAGAACCAATTAGGGTGAGAGTAGCAGATAATGAGACAAATGAGTTCCCAGAACGATAAGTCTACATCAAGGGTTAGCTGTGAGACCTTATCTTTTTGCTTGAATTACGGATGAATTGCCAGCTTATATCCAAGAGAGGAGGTATTTTGGTGTATGTTGTTAGCAGATGATGTGGTTTTTGTGAACCAAACTAGAGAGAGTAAATACAAAATTAGAATTTGGAAGGAATACACAATATTATGCAATAAAGGAGACAATTATTCCTAGGGATGTCAATTGGTTCGGTTTAAACTGAAAACCAAACAAATCAAACTGAAAACCAATTATTCCTAGGGATGTCAATTATTCATAAATGAGGGTTCTATGAACAGACATATCAAGGAGATTGGCTATGGTTATCCAGATCTAGGTTCAATTCGGCGCATTTCATCTTTCTGTTTTCAAAACTAGAAAACTAGAGCATTCAGCCCTGTTAATTAAGTGATCCCTTTCTCAACTTTTATTTATACTATGTAACACATGATAACTATAATTATATGCTTCACAATCGATTGTAAATTCAAGAATCAAATAAAAATTGTAATAAGAAATTGCATAAACTCAAAGCAAAACTAAAGGATAAAAATTACCTCTAGATGTTGATTGAACTATAACAACATGCATAGTTGAATTGTTGGGAGGAAGTTGCAGGCGAAGGGGATAAAGTTTTCCATTCAATGGATTACGAGAACACACAATGATGTCTTGAAGCCCAGTCTCTTCCTCCAACTTGTGAGTCAATTCCTCTACCCCATTCCTTTTGAAAGTTAAGTAAGGACCTTCTATAGCAACATCAACATCACCATTGTCATCACATACATTGTAGTAGATAATCCGGCCATCGGACTTTACAGGCGAACTAACAAATGAATCAATCGACTGCAAAGACCATAAAAAAAAAAAATCCCGTTAATAATTTATTTCCCAAATGTAAATTAGAGAGAGTTCTCCATCACAAGCATCATAAAGCTTAAAAAAAAAAATAGCATTGATCATTCATTTCCCAAATGTAAATTAGAGAGAGTTCTCCATCACAAGCATCATAACAGCTATTAAAAGAAAAAAAAAAGGAAAGCATTTATCATTCATTTCCCAAATGTAAATTAGAGTTTTATCCATCACAAGCATGATAACAGCTATTGCAAAGAAATTAAGAAATCAAACCTGTAATTTGGAGAATTTGGGGGATTTATCAGGCATGGATGAAGGTGAGGTCAGTTCAGAAGCTTCAAATTCTGGTTTTGCCGGTGATTGGCAACTTGGGGATCGTACTTCTATCTCCACAATATCAACATCCCACAAAATCCAATCCTGAGTTGCAGTTCTTTGAGGGATATCATGAGTAACGGAATTCCTCCAAGGAGGCAAACCCCCATTGGCGCGTAAGAAATTCCCGTACCGAGTCCTGAGCTTTACCTGAACCCCTTCTCTTACAGGTTCCCACTCCACCGACGAATCCAACCGTGTCGGCAGCGTCTGAAGAACCTTCCTCCCCGTCATTCCGAGAAGAAACGGCATATTAGACGCCGTCAAGTACTTCCCGTAGCAACTCTTCAGACGAATAACGTCTGTGCCGTCAACAAAATCAACAGTCCACTTCGCGTTCCTCGACGATCCATTACGATCTTGGTGAACTGATTCCTCGTCTTCCTCGGCGTGCAAATACTTCTCGTGATTACTCCGAAGTCGAACTGCTTTCGCGTTCTTGAACAGATCCATTTCGATCTGATTTCAACAGAATCGAAGTATTATAAGCGACAAAAACACACAAAAGAATTTTGCTGGAGCAGAACAGAAGCAATCAATTAAAACAAAATTCTTTCCAGATTCAAATTTAAAAATAAAAAATACGAATTGTATCTATATATAAGACTGTAAAAGATTACGATTTGGGCTTTCGTACCTGAATCTAAAGTTTCAAACCTGTTTTGAAACTTTAGAACAGAGGAAAGAGAGAGGAAAAGATATTTGATCGCTAGAACGCGTACACGACTCTAGATGTTAGAAATGGACATAGCGAAGACCATTTTAAAACGCACCTGCGGATTAGAAACTGGTTGGAATTGGAAGGAAGGAACTTCAAAGGAGGAATGTGAATATGGTCTACGGTTGACTAGTAAAGATAAAAGTCAATAAATGAACGGTTCTGATAACGGAAAAATAAATCCAACGGTTGTTTTTAAAACTAGGTATAAATGCTGTGTCAGTGCGGCGTAAAGTGTCCTACTTTATACTTACACGCTTCAATCAAGGCTGTTCCGCGTCTTTGTCTCCATCTAAATTAAAAAAGAAAAAAAGGCTGTTTTATGTTGACTCTTTTCGTCAGAAGCTTTTTTTTTTTTCTCTGTTTTTTTTTTGGCTTTTTGTGTTAGGCTTCAGAGCCTTCCAAGCATGTGTAGATTAGTGCTATATAGATATTATTCCAGCCGAGCCGCCGAGGTGTATCGGCCCGCCTGAGCGGCTAAGTTTGTGTATAATATATTAATATTTTAAATCAAATTTAGATATTTTGAAGATAAATTATAAAAATCACCTCTGACGAAGACGCAAAATTACACATACCTCCCCTTCACCTTTTAGAAATAGCACTTTCTCTCTGATAAGTAGACATTTCTTAGTGAAAGTAACATTTTATTATTTTTTTTAACCCAATATCCTTCTTACAAAGGGATAATTTTATTATTTTATCGTTTCTCATTTATAATAAGGAAAAAAACTCAATGGGATATTTTTAAAAATATATTTTTAATAGTATTATATACCTCATAAAAGTTTAATTGTTTAAATAATTTAAAATTTAAAATTAAAAACTAAAAATCAAACCAAGTTGAATTTTTTTGCGAGCTGAGCGTAAACGCAAAATATTTTATGAGCTGAGCCGAGCTGAGAAAAGCTCGGCTAGACTGGGCTCGTTTAGAGCCCTAATGACGATAAGTTGGTGAAGTCTAATTTTGAAAGTCCAGTAGACCTGGGATCAATTCCCACGACACGCAAGCTTTGGCCAAAGTGAAAGAGAGAGAGAAGCAATGGATTCTTTCATCAATAATTTAAAGCTAATTGAATTTAATATAATCACAATTGACTTCTAGCTTCAAAATTAGCTTATAACAGAAATGGACAATCATCGTGAACAATATCGTCATCATCATTTAGGCTGGGTTTGGCCTAACTTGTGCTTTTGGATAAAACACTTATGGGATAAGTGGTTCAATAGGAGCACTTGTCCACACCAACAATAAATTACTTACTTGAAGAAAATAGTTTTTGATAAATACATTTATTGAAGTGCTTATAAAAATTTAGGGATCATAAAAATATTATTAAAGGTTAGAAATAACATTTGTTTAAATGCTTATAAACCTTTAGGAGTAAAATAGGTATTATAAAAATATTGCTCAAGTTTAAAAATAGCTTTTCACATAAGTAATAAGAGAGTTCTCAACAGCTTCTCCTTATGAGGCCTTTCTCTATTGCCTATGGGTAACACTTACCCATTAGGTGTTACTAAAAGCACTTTTAATTTTAATAAAAAAGTGTTTTAATAAGCTATAAGTTGAAATAAGGACTTATATAAGATGGCCAAACGCAGCCTTAAACTTGAAGCTTTGGATTTAGTAGTAAACAAACCTGTCGTGAATATCCTTTGGAAGGCTTGGACTTAGTCGACTGGATTGACATCGGAGGACCGACCTCCGAATCCAGAAATTCCTCCGACATGGAAGAAAAACTCGACAAAGATGATTGATAATCCTTGAACGACTCGAATTCAGGTATTTCCACAACGTCGACGTCCCATAATACCCAGTTTTGTGTACTAATCCTGTGAGGAATATCATGGGTCACCGAGTTTCTCCACGGCGGGGTACCGCCGTTGGCACGTAAAAATTTTCCTCCCCGAGTCCTGAGCTTCACCTGAAACCCATCTCTTATGGGTTCCCATTCGATAGATGATGAGTTGTGATTCATCGTCTGGAGAACCTTCTTCCCTGTCATGCCTAGAAGGAAAACCTCGTCGGTGGCGGTCAGATACCGGCCATGGCAGCTCTTCAGACGCAGGACTTGGCTTTTACCTTCAACAAACTCCACCGTCCATCTTACTTTCCGAGAAGAACCGCTTCGGCTTTGTCGAACTGTTTCTTCATCTTCATCTGCAGCTAAGAACTTGTCGTGGTGGCTTTTGAGCCTAACAGCCTTGGCTTTGTTGAAGAATTCCATATGGGTTTATCAGACACCGGAGTTTGTATTTATTGCCGGAAAAAGAAGATCGGTGTCTGTTCTTCTTGTTTTTCTCCTCTTCTTGTGTCCTGTTTGTTTGTTTGTCTTTTTTATTTGAAAAAAGATTTCTTCCTGGTTTATACTTTTATAGATGTAGATGAAGTGGGAAATGGTGCGGTCTCCAACGAAGACTTGGACGAGTTGACGAGGAAGCTTCGATGCTGCATCTCTTATTGAATGAACCGCATATGATTCAATCAGACGATTCTAGGAAGTATAGCCATTAAAATCGTTTTGTCTTTTTCCGAGGTTAAGAGATGTGCTGTACCAGAATGCATTAGTTCTTAGTATTCTTTTGGCTGTTAGACTGATATAAGTCGCCGTGGAAGCCGTCACCTTACCATTACACCACACGGTTTAAGGTTGTGGGCGCGATCATTGAATCATGAACGGTTCTTGGTTAGGAGGACTAACGTATTCTAAAGGGAAAATTAGGGTGTTGGGTAACTTTTTAAGAATAATGTCCGAAAACTCATTTGAAAAGTCTTGGTTTCAAAAACCTCTTTGTACCTAAAAGTAATTGCGTTGAAAGAACTTTGCACTGTAGCAAAGTGTAAAGTTCTCAAACTACCCTTCTTCTTATTTTTTTTATTTTTTCATTCAAAAATCATAAATAATGTTTACTATTATACCCTTAATATATAAAGTTGTATTTTAGTTATT
>JAUPMG010134013.1:0-11415 GCA_031762675.1 Pachysandra terminalis
GGAATTCCATCATATCCTTCTCAACCTTTCTTGCACAATCCACCACTTGATGGTACTTCGTGAACTCCCTCACAATCGATCGATTTTTAATACATGGTTTCAGCCTACTCTCAAATCTGAAAGCTTTATTCTCCTCGTCATCCACCGCATAAGGCGCGAATTGCGACAACTCAGTGAACTTAGCTGGATATTCTGGTACAGTTATGGTCCCTTGTTCCAATTTCATAAACTCCATTTCCTTCTCTCTTCTCATAGTCCTCGGGAAGTACTTACCTTGAAATCTTCCCATGTATACACATAAGCGATTTCCAAGGAAGATTTCCACCAACGTCTCTCTTCACCTTCAAGCATAAAGGCTGCAAAATCTTATCATCTCAGTGTCTTCTATCTCCATAACATCAAAGATATGCTCTACTGAATCAATCCAAGCTTGTTCCTCCATCGAATCAGTCGTACCCTTGAAAACATTCGGTCCCAACTTCTTGAACTTCTCGATGCTCTTGATATTTTTCTGCGAATCCGTTTGCTGGTATTGATATGCTGCTTGTGCTTGTACTGCGGCTTGTTCTTGAGCATGAGCTTGTTGTTGTTGCATCATATCAGCCATCTGCCCTATGGCTTGATAGATTCCAGTCAACTGTGGGTTCTGATTATCATTTTGACTTATCGGATGAACACCAGTATCCACACTACCACCCCTTCTACGTCCAGCCATTGAATCAATGCTTAATACCTGTAGAAAGAAGAAACAACATCCAAGTTTATCATGAACTAATTTTCCAGAAACATGTTTAGTCATACAACACCCAGAAAACTTTAAAATACCATCAATCTGAAAACTTTCAAACATCGGCAATCAAAAACTTTGGAATCTGGTTTAAAACTTGAAAACTTAGGCTCTGATACCAACTTTGTCACAACCCAAACTTAAAGGAAATTCTCGTAAGAACCCTTACGTTCGAACCACAACTCTCAACCCAATCGAAATCGGGAGTGGCAATCAATATCGAACCGGAATTAACATAAATTTAATAAACTTCAAAAGAATCTAATTTATTTGAAAATATCTAAAAGATAACCTATCTATTACATCCATAACAAAGAATGAATCTGCAGAGGAAAAAGAAAATACTAATGTCCAATTTCAAGTAAAAATCCAAATCCCTTATCCTATACATAGTATCTAATCTATGAAATAAAACGGTAAATCCGGTAGCAAAACTTCACGTAGAAATCACTCCAACCCTTGACTAATTCCAGCATGTGCACAATAAAGTAATTCATCTTGCTCTCCAAATTCATTAACTTCCTCTTCTAAGGTACCTGAAATGGTTGTCATAAGACGTCAGCTACACTTAGCCCAGTAAGTAAAATCAATTAAGTAACAATCTTAACCATAAATAGGATCTATACCGATATGCAAATATATATCATAAAATCAGTACTTAAACATGGTAAATATGTAGAGAATGAAATGAATGATCAGATTATTAATGTATGAATGCATGCTCATGCAACAAAACATATTGATCACCAAGTGTGATCCATGCAAAATATCATGCTGTGCAAATATGCATGTTATTTAGAATTCGAATTATGTAAGTCCAACACTGGACCAATCAATTACTGAGCAAGAATGTCTCATTGAACCATTCCGCTGCATACACGGCCACTCTCAGTAAGATATTCCATGTGCACATCATAGTTTTTAGGGGTTTCGACCAAGAGGGCACAATTCCCCCACTTATTTGCGATAAGGGCAATGGAAAACTCCAAGGTGTCACATAATTAGTACTAACCTCAATGAGCACTACATAAGGCGAATGCCAACAGAATTTCACTCAGCATCAATTACGTATAAAAATACGCTATCTAGATGATAAGAACTGGGGTATATTTGGGTAGCAAATCCCTCAACCGATAATGTTAGTCCATCCGAGACTTCCTCACAAGCAATCATGATGTCCAGGTCATGATCCACTCAAATTAGATCAGAAACTCCATCATAAGTGAAGTATGATGGTAAGTCTATTTTATGACCAGAATATGGTCATTAACTCATTTTGGCTATGCTGTGCAAAGTGAGGTAATATTACACACTAACTAATCATTCATGCAAGTGTACAGTTGTCCAATAATTCTAAATAAGAATCATAATGCCTAAACATAATACAACTCATCATGATCAATAATCAAATCAGATAATGCCATGTATATGATCAATCCTAATTAACTCAAATAACGATCAATCAATATTGTACAAGTAATTAAATAAATCACCAACTCTTATAATTTATATTTCACAACAAATAACCCAGTCTGGGCTGGCCGGTGGACTAACCGGCATGCCGGTTGGCCATCCAGTAGCCTAGATAGAGGCCAAAACAAACAATCACAGGTCTATTGCTGGCCAACAGGATGGCTGGCACACCTGCTGGTCATCTGGCAAGCTAGGCAGTAGGTCACAAAAATCATCAAATACAACAGGGTAGCCACCGGCGGGCTGGCCGGCACACCTGCTTGCCATTCGGCAGGCTATCCAAGGGCTAAAATTCATGTCTCAGTCAATGGGAGGCCACCGGCAGGCCAACAGGCACGCTAGTTCGCCTTCTGGTAGGTTAACCAGGGGGCTCCAATTCCCTTTTGGAAACCGGTAGGGTCCCGGCAGGTTATCGGCACGCTGGCAAGTCGCCGATTGGACCCAGTAACGGGGTTTTCACCAATTTTTTATATTTTAACTAAAAATTAGCAAATCTCATAAACATAAACTGATATTCAAATCAAATTCCGAAAGCTAACCTAATTAAAATATCATTCAAATCATTAAAGTTACATGCTTGGGATGATTAATATTAAAAAGTTAAGGTTTTTATGAAGAACAGTCTTGTATGTGAGTTGAATTCGATGGGGGTATGTCATATTCTTTGAATGCCGCATATCACCTAATTCAAATTAAGATTATACACGAAATTGAAGTTACTTACCTTGCTTATTGCGCGAATCCTTGTTCTTCCTCAACCCAGTTCATTTTTTGATCAGTTCTTCTTCTTCCTTAAGCTTCAGATCTCAACAAATTCTCAGAATTAATGGTTTGAACGACCAAACCATGCTTAAGGTAGTTTTTATGAGTTAAATTTAGTTTAGGATTTTTCTCTAATCCCAGTCCTTGGATTTTAATTAGTTAATCTACACCCTTGACTAAGATTAATAGCAATCCTAGTACAATACAAACATTATCTAAGTCCTATTTTATTTAGATTAGGATTTATCTTTCTATCCTTGTCTAATCCTAAGTCTTATTGTCTTTTAATCTTAACCATTCATTATGTTTAATTATTCTTGCGAAATCTCAGCCACTAGATTAACTTTGAGGTTATGAGACTGTGTGATGCACTGTAGGTAATCTATTGTGCTCCAACCAATCACAATCGGTGAAAGTAAACTAATTAGCAATTACTAAAAAATTTAAATTAGTCCCTATTTTCTAATTAAATACATATCAAACTTATTACTAATTACACTAAACTCCCCTAAACTAGTTGCGTTATTACACAAGCATATACCACCACATTATAACATAGCTCCATGCATCTTGTCTATATCATCAAGACGATACATATATTGAGAACAACAAATAGTGATTAACCTTGCAATGTCAACAATCAATGCATGCTAATGAATACACTTCCCGGTGATCAACCGGTCGAACCAAATAATCTCCTCCAATAGTCCACAGCCACTATGGCTAATTCAAAATTCGTACTTGTACATCATGGTTTTTGTAGGACTTTCAACCTACCCGGGCTCAATTCCCCTAGCTATTTCTTACATTTAAGGATTAACACCCAGGGAGGCCTTCGACGAGGTAGGTTACCCACTTGCATTTAGGGATTTTAACCCAAGGAGACCTTATCAAAGGACGATTACCCACAACAAGGAACTCAAACCTCTATCCATCACTGCCCAGTTGACCGAACAAGCTATGATACGAACTAGTAGGATTGCTGGTGATAACATCCTTCGGAAGCTACCTGTGCGCTCATACACACGGATAATCCGCCGGAAACCATCACAGGAATCCGTTCCACAGTTATAGATGCCCAACAACCACATATTAACAAGGCAAATCAAGTTATTCAACATTAATGTCACAATCACCAAACAAGTATGAGTCACAATCCTAAGTCTAACGGTCCAACGCCCAACCCAAAGTCCACAGAGAAACAGTTGGGGTTTCCATCGGTAGGCTCACTGGTGTACCAGTGGCTACCGGAGGGTCAAATAAGCCTAAGTTATGGTCCCTATCAATAGGCTCACCGGTGTATCGGTGCCTACTGGTGGGGACCCTCTATGTATTTTAGCTCCCTTTCGGCCGCTCCACCGGTGTACCTGTGGGTGCCGAGGGTTACGAACTGGGTTATTTTCTAGATTGTTGAAACCCTACACTTTGATATCCAAATCAAACCATATTAATTCCCGAGGTCAATAACCATCACAATACTAATATTACACTAAACAAACCATACCAACCATCATGTTAACACAATAGACAAGTACAACATAGATTAATTCACATATGCTCATAAGAATCCGAATATCAAGTATATCATCACATTAAATACACACAGCATGATCAAATCAACATATATTAGCACATATTCATCCTACAATAAGAATCAAACCTCCGGAGATCATAATAGGCATATAATCACATAAGATCGACCCTGATATCCCAAGAAAACTATACAGAAAATGTAACTTACCTCTATGATGCTTAGGTTTAGATCTGATCTATTCTTTTCCTTTCTTCCTCTTCCTCTCATCTTCTTCTCCTCTTCTTCCTCTCCTTCTTCTCCAAGGCTTGGATGGCTAGGGTTTGTTTCTCTCTCTATCCTTCTCTCCACCCAAAACCCTAATCCTCCTCTCTCAAAAACACTATTCACGTCACCCCTTCTTGCCTCTTATATTTAACCTCCTATAGTTACTAAATTCACTTTCTAAACCTCTCCTAACTTCCGACAAGCATACCTAATTGATAAAGTAAGCTGCCTCACTAAGAATATTCCCAAATTCAAACTCTTACCAAGTAGAAACCATCTTTTTATTAAAATAGAAACTCTCTCTCTCTCTCAATTTAATCCCATTCAAATTCCATATTTCTTTACTAAACTAACCTTACATTCTAATAATTGATTCACATGACCACTTCTAATCCCAACCCACTAAAATTTAATTAATTAGTCTACATTCCCCCATACTTCTTAGTAATTATAATTTGACCCCAACACTTCCACTTAATTACGCCTTAATCCGATTCTGCACTACTATAAGACATTGTCACCATCAATTAGAATTCAATTTCATTTAAATGTATTTAACTCTATTAAATAATCACACAATGATTATTATTATTAATTTTCCGGATCCGGGTCACTCCAAAATCTATCCTCTGTTGGCAGCTCCACCGGTGTACCAGTGTCTGCCGACGAGTCACAATTCGGGATAATTTCCCAAATTCTGAAATCCATCTTTTGAAAACCAAAAGCAATCCAGATCAACATATTGAGATTAAATACATGAAATTCAAGCTTACATCATACCAAAACATACAATAAGTTAATTTGGAAAAAATCAATAGATAATCATGCCACCAAACTCATTTTTTTGATAAATCGAAGAACACCAACCAACAACCATGGAGTAATACGGAGATTATCCATAATCTGAACTTACCTTAGTTGTTGATTAGCTCTTAGGATCTGAAATCAACTTCCTTCTTCTCCTCTTCTTTCCTTCTTCGTTTTCTTCTTTTCCTCTTCTTCTCCTCAACTGAAAGTGATGGCTAGGTTAAGTTTTGGGATTCTGAACTTCTCTTTTCTTAGAAACTCTCACAAACCTTCTAAAATTCAACTTATTGGTACAAAGAATGAATGAGAGAGCTTATGGAAACCTCCCCTCATTCCACTCCCATTTCCAAGCCACGACTCACCCACGATTCCACGCACAAGCTTTCATTCGAAATTTGAAATACATTTTGGTAATTTCACTCAATACCCAAGTAATAATTTAATTACACTATGAATCCCAAATCAGAGATTTTGTTTGAAAAACTCCCCAACATCTAATTAAGCTTTCAAAACCATATGATTAAATTTCAGAAAAATACCCATTAAATTTCATAAATTCTTTTTAACATTTGTAATTAGTTATAAATTTTCTTTTAGTGGATTTAGGCCCTTACACCTTGTCTTGAGGAAGAGGCATGACGAACGAAAAAACCAAGCACAACTTAGGAAGTATAAATTCCCTCAGAACCTTGTCAAAGTCGGTGCTATCAACTGGATGTGTGAAAGCTGGTCCCCAACGCTCGTCGAACCACACTAAGGACAAGTGCCCCTTGACATGGAGCTCTTGCAGACCTCGAAAGGACTCAGCCGCACAATAAACCATCGAACTCCCATTAGACATTCTTCTTCCTCGTAGAATCCACGAACGCATGACGAGAGAATGATCAGTGATAGGCAACTTGATCAGCTCTAAATAAAGAATGGCTTGTGCAAGTCCCAAGGAGGAATAATTACGGCATATTAATGGGATGATTGGCCCGACTACCACAACTCAATACTCGCCCTAATGATAAATTCAACACAGGAAACAGAGCCTATAACGTTTAACGGAAGCACAAGTGAAGAGACTTCCATTCATCATAAAAGTTACAATACAAAGACAGACAAGGTCACCTTCCAACCTGTACATACCGGAAGGCGAGCGGACGATGAACAAGCTTGAACAAAAGAAAATAGAAGAAGAATAGAAAGGACCAAAAGAACGAAAGAAACACTTCGCTACAAGTAAAACCAAAGGTCAACGCCATAGTGCCGGAGGAAACTGTCCGCCAGGTCTATCTTTTCTAAGAGCGTACGAAGACGGGATTGCAAGATCTTTGCATTACCCTCCATAAAGTACATGGCATCTGCATTCCATTTCTCGCGCACCCTAAGCTTGCTTATCTCGTCCCAACATTGCAGAGAAAGAGTAGCAAACTTGTCCCTACTCGAAGGACTCGCCCTCGCACTTGCCAAAGAACGAAGAGTCTTAAGCTCATCACGCCTTTCCTTATTAGCAAGACACGATGGGTGAGTACGCCACAGTCCAAGAGCGGCGACCAGTTCACACTTTCACACGACAATGTGATGGAATCCGACCATGAAGCAAACGAAATAGGCGAAGAAGGCATTCAGTAGCCAGTAGTAGTTGAAGAGTCCTGGGCGGATGAGACAACGACCGTGGCTAATCAGTAATGCAAGTTCATCAGTGCTTGCCTCTCTATGAAGACAAGCAACTTCTTGAAGGAAGATCGTGATCTCGACCCACTTGGCCTAATTTTCAAGAATCAGGGGCAGGGGTGGCCACTCCTCAAAGAATTTCGGCTATACTGTCACGCCTCCGATCCCAATGTTATGTTTCAATTTCGATGTTATTAATGCAACACATGCTCACATACAAAACAGTTTATATCATTATAAACAATAATACAAATAAAGACACAATCATGTTATGCACACAACACACAATTCAATAATGTGAGTCCTAGTGTTCCCCTATATGTTCTCTACACCATAGCAAACTTAACCTAGAGCTTTGACACCAATCTGTTATGGCTCGAATCCCAATGCCCAAATCCCTGGGTGAGTGGCACGGATTACGAGGCACAACCTTCAGGTTCCCAACCATGGAACACGGAAGACACAACAAAAACAAAAATAATCGTCAATAAAAGCTTTCACTAAATCAAGTCAGAGTGCAGAAGAAAATTAATCATGCAATTCAATGGCTTAAGAAGAGCCTACAACCCATAAATAA
Organism: Pachysandra terminalis; assembly: GCA_031762675.1. Lineage (NCBI taxonomy): Eukaryota > Viridiplantae > Streptophyta > Magnoliopsida > Buxales > Buxaceae > Pachysandra > Pachysandra terminalis. The sequence continues at coordinate 7,864 of JAUPMG010134013.1, forward strand.
TTAACTAACTCAAATGCCATATTACATCAAATCTAACTATGAATTAAAACCAAAAAGTAACTAAAAACAACACTGATCCAAGCTATCATCCAATCATCTTAACCTGCAACATTAACAGGTTGCGTGAGCTTGGAATGCCAAGTAAGAAGTAGATTATGTCGTCCATCCTCAAGGAATCACATCATTCCAAACAACTTACATTATCATTAAATGAACAACAATCATATGACAGTAAACATGTTATACATATCAATTTATATCGCATAAGAATTCCAGCACACCAATCAATGCATACAAAAGCACTCCACTATCCGGTGATCAGCCAGTTCACAAATCTCCACTGACACCCCAGTTCACGACCTTACGGTCAATATGTCTCCACATCAATTATCCCACGTGTACAGCGTGCTTTTGTAGGATTTGCAACCTACCGGGCTCAATCCCCGAAGCTATTCATACCCTTTTTGGGAATTAATACCCTAGAACAGTCACCCCCAACCTTTTTGGGAATTCACACCCAAGGACGGTTCCCCTAACCTTTCTGGGAATTACTGCCCAAGGACGGTTCCCCTATCCTTTTCTGGGAATTTATACCCAAGGATTGGTCACCCCTAACCAAGTATCTACAATCCATGTTTCCAATCTGTGGCTGCCCGGTTGACCGGACTCCCCAATCAAGCAACCTAGTAGGATTGACAAACTTCCTTTCCAACATATCAACAGTTTAGCCTAACAACAAATGTAAAAGTCATGGTATTCAAATCAATCACATAATTTATCACTTAATCATATCAGTCAATAAGTCATACTGTAAGACCACCATTCATGTCATAAGTCCATTAAAAATTCAAACAGTAACAATATACAATTGATTTAACTCCTACGCACTAACCTGGTTAAAATAGGGCCCATTGGTAGGCTACTCGGCACACCGGTTGCCACCGGCAGCCAACGCAGAAAGTCACAAACCATCAGACAGGGTTACCAAGGCTCACCGGAAGCCTAACTGGTATGCTGGTTGGCTACCGGCTGCCTAGGCAGAGCTGCCATTACCCTTCTGGGTGACTGGTAGGCTAACCGGTACACCCGAAGCCTACCGGTTTCCCCCTTGGTTCACCGGTAGGTTAACCGGCACACCGGTAGCCTGCCAGTTCGCCAAGAAACTAGCAACTTCATGATTTTCTTATATTTTAGGTTATTTATGGTCAATAAAATATCATATTAATTAATAAAAATCATATAAACACAACATAATAATTATTATCACAATAAACAATGTTAAGCATGGATCAAACATATATACAATGGAGATCAGTCTAACATTCTATGAAATTCATATCACATGATTGAAAATACATATATAAATTGACATGAACTAGGTTTAATGCAATTCAAAATCAAGATATCATATTTAAACTTGAATTTACTCATCAATGACTTCTGAAATTCCAAAAGGACTATACATAATTACAACTTATAGATTATGCTTGATTTGATCCTAGCGTGTTTTTCCCTTTCTGATCTCAACCCAGCCTCTACTATCTCTCTCTTACCATCTTCCACTCTTTTGTGCTGAGCACCCTCATCAACCTTCTCTCTCTTTCATGTGTATAGCCTTCAACTTCCTTGATGTATCAGACTTCATTTACTTTTTGTCCCTATTATGTTCATTGCTATGTAGCACCACCATCTCCTTTTATTTATGCTTCCTTGATGTATCAGACTTCATTTACTTTTTGTAATTGGCTTTTGAGCTGGGCAGTAGTTAGGCCCAAGTGATGTAAAGAACAAGTAGTCTCTTTAAGTGAATTATTTTGCATTCATGATAATGTTCCATGGTACTCCTTTCCTTCCTATCGTATACCAATACGAAAATCCTCTCTTTAACCTTAGAACTCCTTAGAGAAATTTCGGGGGCGAAATTCTTTTGAGGGGGTTAGACTGTAATGACCTGAAAAATTAAACTCAACTAATAAAGATTAATGACGGACCAAATTTCAAAATAATTAAACTAAGTCCACTAACAGCTTAGATTATGCCCACTAAACCCCTGACCTCAGAAAGTTAGTAAATAAAATTAAATAGTCAATCTGAAAGATCAATTGATAATTTAGGGATTTATTAAGATTTAATTAAATAAATAAATTAATTAATTATACTCGTAGACTTCCAAGATCCAACTCAGCCTTAATAACAAAATTCCTCTAATAGGACCCGCAAATCCAACCAGTCGAGAAATATAGAGCCAAAAACCCTGTTTTGCCCTTAACTGATGGCACTATTCACAGATTACATATAAATAGAGCCTTTGGCTCATAAAATACAGATTTTTCATTCTCTCTTCTCTCTCTTGAGATTTTGGAGCCATGAAGGGGATTTGGAGCTCAAAGGTGATCTTCCAAGCTCCGGAATGCGCTGCAACTCAATCCGACTCATGCGGCTACACCCCGACTTGAGTAACCTCCTTTGAGTCGTGTATTTCGGGTGTGTTTTGGTATTTTGACTTAGGAGAAGGGTTTCTTGCCTCATACCCTCCTTCTCCTAGGGATTTAGACCCTTGTGTTTGTTGTATGTGGATCCCTAAACACAAAACCATTAGATTTGACATGCATGAAGTAAAACCTAACCCTAGATGTGGAGAAAAAGGGAGCAAAACCCTAAATCTCTACCTAAGACCAACTGAAAATAATATTGAACCATAATCGGACCTTCCTCGGGGTAAAACCTAACCCCCAGTGAAATTTTAATCTCAGCAAACATTTCCCCAGCTTTGGGCGCACTCGTTGGCACACCGACGAGGTCGCCGAATCTCAGTGGCCAAATAAGGCTCTCGATAATTGTCGTCGAAGAAACTTAGGCGCACCGAATAGGTCACCGAAGCCTCCCTTAGGTGCACCGACGAGATCGCCAAAATAAAAAGTGACCAAACCAACTTGACTTCTCGTCTATTGAGATCCATTTGGACCAAAACCCGAGGTGTCAACTCATTTGGCACAATTTCACCTGTTTAGGAGCACTGAGAGGTCGCTGACTACCCCGCAGAGCCATTCAACAGGTCCAATTGGAGTGATTCCAATGGGAGTGCGTGTATCTTGACTAGGTACACGTGTCTAGCCTATTTCCAGGTCAGTTAGACCTCTGGTGTAATATCCGACCCCTCAACCCGAAAATCTAGTCAGCTTAGTTGGGCCGAGCAATAGGATTTTTCGGGAAAATAGGTAAGCATGACCCCCGAACCTTCTTATTAGCTTAGCACCATCATAATACACATGTTGAGATGTATTTGAATAATGAAATGCTTCATTTAATTAATGAATGGTGAATTTATGCATATTGATATGCTCTTGATTACTATATCATAGAAATGAGATTGGTTAGGCACTCGGTTGCCTCTCATGTGAATGAATGATAAATGAGTAGTGTGGATGGGTAATTGGTGCCAGTGTACCCAACCTACCTCAAATTGTTAACAGTAGAATTATATTGCATTTTAATTTCCTGTTAGTAGTATTTAGAAAGACTTGTAGCTAGAATTAGATTTGTTATATATTC
>JAUPMG010134023.1:0-11415 GCA_031762675.1 Pachysandra terminalis
AATCCTTTATCTTTATATAAGTCTTAGTCTTTTGTTTATGTATAAAATTAATCTTTCTTATTTAAGTTTTATATGTAGCGGTATTTGTCCGTATGTTTATAAACCTGATTTCTAACCTAGAATGTATTTCGTTTTTTTTTCTGCTGAACTCTGTAATAATGATATGTTTATGTTTCATTAAACGCTTATTTTAGAATAAATCCTATTTTGTTGTGATCCACCACTCTCCTTTGAGGAAGTGAAGGTGATGTTTCTAGTCCTTGATAGACCGTATCGGGTCTATCGGATTCGGGACGTTACACATGTGGTGATTACTGTAAGGTAGGTGCACATCATGCATAAATTAATCAATAAGTTGACCCCATGCATCTAATTATGTTGTTTGCTATATGAACTGAGGGTGTTGGGAATAGTATGTTTTCTAGGATAGTCTTATACATTCTTGAAAGTATCTTTCTTATTGGCTAGTGTAGCTCACGCTTTATAAGCGACCCACATTTCAGATACACAAGATGAAGATCATAATGAAACCCAAATGAAGATGTAGCAGAGCTCGACAGTTGTTTGATGTAATGTAATAATTAGAAGTGTTTTAATTTAAATTCCCATCTGTATAAACATTATATTTGGATTTCAACTGATCATAGATTTGTAATATCTCTACCTCCTTCCAGTTATTATTCTTTCAATTTGATCGCGCACCCTATCTTATTATTTCTCCTTTGAATGAATTTTCAATATTTTTAAATTTGTGACTCTGATATATATATAATTTCCTATAGATGATAATCTCTCTAAGATTTATATTTAGGATTTTTACCTAAATAAACAATAAGAATTAATTTGAAAATACTAGACTACTGTAATTTCCGTTGCTTGTATAATGAATGATTATATTGAATATTACTTAAGAGCTTCAATATATCATACTTTTTATCTTATTTAATATTCGTTTATATTTAGCCTTTTTTGGCTAAATATCGTTTACCACTCTCAGGCTTCTGTTTAGGGTGAACGTTACGTATTCAAATTTAGGATCTCAAATAAGATTTCCGATTTGGATCGTGACAGGATTATAATGTATAATGACCATTTATGAATTGAATTAGTGTTGGAATCCATATTTGACAAATATGACAACTGATTAGATTTTACCATATAGTATGAATCAATATATAACTTCACAAGAAGGACCGACGATCAGTCCCGATGGAAATAATTACGATCACAAAAAAAGCGATTTCGATCGTCAAAAAATCAAACCAGTCGTGATCCGAAATTAGTTACAACCAATTTTAATGATATTGATTGATAAATTCAGATAAGTTGTGGATGGTATTTCATGGTACCTAATACAGTGATTAGAAATGACTAATCTAACCTCCCCATCGCGATCGGATACCTACCCTATTCCTTATATTAGAAAACCTTCGAAAAGGAGAGACTTGTCCTTGCAACTTACACTGCATAGAAACCATAGACAGAGAGAACCGTGGATTTGCTAAAGCCAAGGCCCGCCAATTCCTCTCCTTTTACCCCTCTAGGCTTTCTTCAACGAGCTGCTACTGTTTACGGTGAGTGCACATCCTTCATCTACAACAATACAACCTACACGTGGTCTCACACCCACCGTCGATGCCTCCAACTCGCTTCCTCCCTCTCATCTCTCGGCATTAAACGACGCCACGTTGTCTCCGTTATTGCCCCAAACATCCCAGCCATGTACGAGCTCCACTTCGCCGTTCCGATGTGTGGGGCCGTACTCAACACCATCAACATCCGCCTCGACGCCCACACCATCTCCGTACTCCTCCACCACAGCGAATCAAAATTCATCTTCGTCGATCACCTTTCTTTCTCTCTCATCCTCGAAGCCATCTTTTTGTTCCCACCCAACACCAACATCCCTCGTCTCGTTCTCATTACTGAAGGAAAAATGTCATCAAACTCACCATACGCCGTTGAATTCGTTGGCACTTACGAAGGTCTGATAACCAACGGTGATCCTGAGTTCAAGTGGGTTAGACCAATCAGCGAGTGGGATCCGATCGTGCTGAATTTACACCTCTGGTACGACGTCGTTCCCCAAAGGAGTCGTGCACTGTCATCGTGGGGTTTTCATCATGACTGTTGATTCTTTGATCGAATGGTCCGTACCGAAACAACCAATCTTATTGTGGACCCTACCGATGTTCCACGCCAACGGCTGGAGCTTCCCGTGGGGGATGGCTGCCGTTGGTGGGACCAATATCTGCATCCGTACATTCGATGCAGTGACGATCTACGGTCTGATTCGCAAACACGGCCTCACGCACATGTGTGGTGCACCGGTCGTGCTCAACATGCTAGCCAATGGATCAGACCGTGATTCTATTCCGATCTGACCTCCGGCCGCGATTCTCTTCCGAACCGAGTCACTTGGTTTTGTAGTGAGTCACAGTTACGGGTTGACCGAGACAGGAGAATCCGTTGTTTCATGCGCTTGGAAGCCTGAGTGAAATCGGTTGCCGGCGACGGAGAGAGCGAGCTAGGCGAGACAAGGGGTGAGGACTGTATAGATGGCAGATTTGGACGAGTTGGATCATGACTCTGGAGCGAGTGTGAAACGAGACGGGTCTTCACTCGGTGAAATCGTTTTGCGAGGCGGGTGTCTCATGTTGGGGTATTATAAAGACCCAGAAGCAAGTCTATGAGCGACGAAGGTTGGTTCTACACCGGCAACGTCGGTGTGGTGCACCCAGAAGGGTATTTGGAGATCAAAGACCGGTCCGGACTGCCAGTATGGATCTGGTATAGAAAACAAAAAAAATTAAAAAAAATAAAAAAAAATAAAAATTTCAGACCGGCCGGAACCGGTCGCCGGGTTGGATGAACAGCGGTATCGGTTGCCGGACCGGATGACTGGCGGTACCGGACGCCGGACCGGAGGGACAAGTCGTCGGACTGCCAGAACCAGTCACGGATCGGCAGACCGGTCACCGGACCGCTGGTCTATAACCCGGCGATACAAAAGCTTGTATCGCGGGTTGGAACCGGACTGGTATCGACTGATCCTTAAAACCATGCTCAGAGGTGGACGAAGCGGCGGTGGTGGCTCAACCGGGACCAGTCGTCGGACTGCCGGAACAAGTCACGGATCGGCGGACCGGTCACCGGACCGCCGGTCCATATCCCGACGATACAAAAGCTTGTATCGCGGGTTGGAACCGGACTGGTATCGGCTGATCCTTAAAACCATGCTCGGAGGTGGACGAAGCGGCGGTGGTGGCTCGACCGGATGAGTTCTGGGGTGAGATACCTTGTGCGTTTGTGAGTTTGAAGAACATGTCGGAGAAGCCGACAGAGAAGGAGATAATCGAGTTCTGCTATGCTCGGTTGCCGCACTACATGGTGCCAAAGACGGTGGTGTTCATGGCCAAGCTTCCGAAGACTTCAACCGGGAAGGTTCAGAAGTTCGTGCTTAGGGAGATTGCTAAGGCCATGGGTTCGTCTCTGGCGAGTCGGATATAGACTTTTGGGATTGCTAGGCTTCTGAAGACTTTGAGAAGGTTCAGAAGATACCCCTACACCCTAATAACTAAACCATAAAAATCTACTTATATTACCAATAGATAGTTATAACAATGATGAATGGCATTAAATGGGTAATACACAAGGCTATATTCAATTAGGATGAAATGACATGAAGAAACATTCAAAAACCATTTCCAGGCAACCTATGACGCATCAATATGAAATGCAACAATGCATGATGTTATGATTGTACAATGTAAGTCATGTCTGACCACTATCAGTCCCTACGATGTCTCTTTCACCACCGAGGTTTACTAGGCTGAAGGACTTTCAAGTATTCTATGTACATACTGCAGTTTTACGTGTTTCAACCCATTAGGCAAACTTCTCCCAAAATTATTTTGGCCAGCGAACCATCTTTCAAGATATCGTGACGGATTAACTCCATGCATGATCATTACCAAAGCACACATCAGTAACAAATTACTCTCTAAAGATCTATTGGGATTCTCATATAGGATTCATCCCTCAACCTGAGTCTATTGGGATAAGACCTTTTCTACTAAACTTTTGGAATTTTATCATATTCTAATAAGATATAATAAACTAAAAATCATGGACCTCGCATGTTAGCTAAAAGTATTCCTACTAAAAAATTATGGTTTTGATCAAAATCTAGAAAATCAGATTTTTTTCATGAACTGAAAAGTTGACTTTTTATTCATTCAGAATTAGGGTCTGAAACTATTTTTATTGAATTCAAATAAGAGTATTTCCTTATTTACATGTAATATCTCAAGTAAATGGAGAAATAAAAATGTGGACATTTACTTAAACCGGTGGATCGACCACTTGGTCAGTGGCAAAACCCGAGAACAGACAAACCATCAACAGATCCATCGGTGACCTGGTGGTCCACCAACCGAGCCCCCAAAGCAAGCGAACCAAGAAAACTTCATAGTAAATAACAAGGGAATCGATCCCTAAATTATACCAAACCATATTTCATTCACATACGAATAAAACCTCCTAATTTATAGCATTTAAAACAAACCTAAGTTCCCTAATCATTGAAATTCAAGTAATGGAAGAACAACAACCTAATCTTGCTAAATCAACATATATGCTGCAAAGTTAATGGATTTATATCCTAGACATGCTTCTACAAATTTAGAACTAGAAACTCATCTCTAAATTTACCTAAGCAGATTTCTAAGCCTAGACCAACCAAAAATAAACCCATAAATCTGAACTTACCTTTATGAGAAGATCGAAGACAAGAGGAACAATTTTCTCTTCCTCACCAACCTCTGAAATCCAGCAAAAAAGCTTTCCTCCTCTCTTTATTGCTTGAAACGCAACCCTCCTCCCCCTCTCTCTCTCCAATTCGTAAGAGCCCAACTTCTCCTCCAATTCTTTTCTAACAAGGTGGGAGAGTGGTTAGTTAATTGTCCCTGTAACTGCTTTTATTTGTGCTTACAAACAATAAATGGTTGATCCTTCTTCACGTTGTTCAAGATGTCACCAACACAAGCAATCACCTTCAAGCCTAAGAAACTGCATATACAACTTCATGCAAATCCTTGAAGTTGATATCCTTATTAGAGGAAGTGATTATTAATTAACATGGTATTAGAGTGGGAGGTCAAGTGTTTGAATCCCAGGGTATTGTTTACTCTCCCACGGATATGTTGTTCCTGTGTGGGTGTGTTTGCCTCGGTGCCCTATATTCTCCTACAGATGAGTTGTTCCCGTGCAGAGTCTACACGTGCGGAAGGGTGTTGAACCATTTGATATATATTGTTGTGCCATTCTCTAAAAGCTTAAGCTTTTATAGTAAGTGGTTATCAACAATCTTCAACAAATCACAATGAGAAGCATAGAGAACAGGCAATGACCTCATAACTAATACAAGTACTTGCAGAAAATTTTCTGAAGCTAGTTGGTAAAGCATCATGCATCCCAACCCTATTTTCATTGAACAAAAGTCTTCATTCAGAATCGCCAAGAATTATTCAATACAAGGATGTCTACACTCTGCCAATATAAGGATATCAACTTCAACGATTTGCATGAAAACCAATTGCAACTACATATTACATTACATCATAGAAGAATGCAAAGAAGCAGCTATATTTGCCTAGGGCCAAAAGCAAATAACAAAGGTTGAACGATAGGGAAGAGTGTTTTTCAGCAACAAATTAATCAATTCACATCAATAATTAAGAGACTAACATGCTTCACATTATTGATTTTAATTGCCGTATACAATTATAATTTCCCCTTTATAGGAGGAGCCTAGTGAAGTGCTGCATAAACAACCATTTGACTATATGCTTCAGCCCCCTATTGCACTACTTATAAACAAAGGAAAAATGCGTAAAGTGGTTAAGGGCATGTTAGATGTTCGAAAAAAATGTTCATATTTTCTGATAAACATTTCAAACATTTATTATATATGAAGAAAGAGCTTTGTTTGTCAAATAACTAATGCTTCTCACACAACACTTGGAAAATTTCTGTATATGCCTCCTCGATATCATGGCAAAGCACACCTAAACCTGCATGTAATCTAAACTATAACCACGTCGTTATTCTATTACATGTGTTAAAGGCTACAGCCAAATGCCTCTCTACCACATGAATTCTCAACACTCTTTAAGTATCTCAATGCTAAAGAAAAAAAAAACAAATAAAACAATGAATGGCACTTGGGATCGACCAATTCCTGAGTTTTTAAATCAAAAATGTTGGTCATTGCCAAATGAATCTGCAGAGTAATGTGTCTTAGTACATGTGTATAATCAAATGCATTGGTTTGTCTTGAATCCCAAATTTTAAGGCTGTTTTGCTAGTATTTAAAGTAAGGCCAGCTTGTGACCAGATTTGACTGCTATGATTAACAAGCAATAAAGGGATTTAGTTAGGATTTACAGAGGTAGGGCGGTAGGGAAAAAATGCTGGTCACTGAGAATATCTTTTGTCTTGTTTTGTTTTTTTTTGCAATTTGAGGATCTGACGACGTGTATTTAAATTTGATAATAGAGTGAACTTCATGTAACACTTTTAAAGGACAGAAGTTACTAACAGTTTGTATAAGATCCATTGGACCTTCATACATACAAAACTGTCTAATCACCTCTGCTCTGCAATCAGCATTTACTTGACCTCATTTCATGCATCTTCATCAAAAGCATATAACAAAATCAGCTAGTTGGTCTTGAACATTTGTTTCAAACCTATGGTGCATTCATCTTCAACTTATACTAGTCCAATCTTTATTTAAACCCACCCTATATGAGGAAACTTCTAAGGGCTAGACTTCCATTGAAAGAAATCATAGGACATGACAATTACGAACATAAGTGCAAAATGGACAGAAATCCCTCTGAATGCTCTACACAAATAAATTATAGATCAGTAGAGATGAATAAAGCCATGAAAAACAGGAGCCAAGATGAAGTTATTGATCTCTTTGTGATTATCCAAAAAAGAAAAAAAAAAGATCTCTTTGCATTCTTCAGGATGTGTCATGACCAATACTAAAAATATTGAGGGGGTCAAGAAAAATAAAATTATAGCTTGTAGCGTAAAAATAGCATCGGTGGTGACAGGATTCTTTGGTCTTAGCTATAACCATACTATTATCAAGCAATTGGCCTAGAAGAGATGGTGTAAGATATTAAATTCACTTTAACAGAAACATCAATTAGTACAATGTCACAAGATGGTGGTGGTTCATTTTTCTACTGAAGAGGTACTATGATGAGAAAACTGATGATAAATAAGAAGAAATAAAAAGGGAACTGCAAAATGAAAACAACAAGATATCATGGTCAAGGTATTTTTGAGGTGGTAAATAAAAAATACCAATCACTTTTCTTTAATAATTTACTCCCAAAAAAAATCCTAGTATATCCGAAACCAAACTCTACATGCTACTCATAAAAATTCTAGTGAAAAGATAATAACAAGAATAATAGTATAAACTCAGTTAGACAATCAAGTTATAGTAAATAGAGAAATAATAAACACTAATTCTCAATTTTCAAAATCAAAATCTTAAAAAACTCATTTTCAGATTCAAACATATCAATTCAATATGCACGAGAACCCATGCCCATCCAGGTGAAGTAATAAGAACAAAAAATAGAGAGGATACCTCAATACTATATGGAAAAATTCACACAAGAAGTGCATGCATTTTGACCTGAAGAAACAAATTTCAAGACCATAGGTAGTTCTATTAATTAGCATTATATTCCAGTGAAACTGATACACACACACAATCAGAGTTTACCAATATATATATATATAAGATATATTAATGGTTATCAAGTTATCAATGAGAAGGAACTTGATCAGCGACGACACTTCGTGCCAAACAATAAGGGTGGAAATATAATAAACAATAAAATCAAAACTGAGATCTATTATTTTATAAACATGAGGAGAATTTACAATTTTATCAAACCTCAAAGGAGGTTTATATAATTTACCCTCAATTTGGTGCTACTTGCGTGGAAGCAACCAAAACAACTTTGCCACTGGCTGCCTGTTGTTATTTGACTTTTTTTTTCTTTTTGTTTGAATACAATTAGAATTTGATATGAAAACAATAAGCAAGAAGATGACTTGCAAGGATTTCTTCCCTTGTATATGATATGGTTGAATTATCACTCCATTAAACCAACCTTTCATCATGTAGACATCTTTTGTAAGATTTCTTGAGCCAAAAAACCATTACTCATTATTTATTCATGGTTGAACCATCCAAACCAGCCAATATTTTTGTTCTTAAACAGTGTTTTCAATGTCGTCGACGTGTCACGACATGTCGATGATTTTGGAACTGTCGACACAAAATCCATGGGAAATAGCCAGATCTCCCTTCTCCCTGCGAGATGAGGGAAAAACAATGTATTTTTTTAAAAAAATCCTATAAAATTATAAAAAACATAAATAAATAGTTAATAAAAATTATAGGAACAATCTATCTACTTTAATTGGATGTATTACTTTTTGACTTTTTGTACAACTGGAGTCTAGAACTGACAATTCGACACTACAACATCAATCCTAAACTAATGGTCTTGATTAAGGGAGTGTTTCTTTTGCATGATATTGATGTATTAAGGTGTATTTAGGCCTCAATTATACTCATCTAGGAGTTGGGATCAAAATTCCATAAAAAAAACTAAGATTTCCTTCAATTTCCCATTTTTTCCCCAGATATCGCGAAATGTCGCAGATCTTACTAGTTTGCGACATCGACATTGCAAACCTTGTTCTTAAACATCAATTTGATTAGATAACTTCTAACCATCTGATTGATAATCCACACACACGCATATAATATAAAGCAGATACCAATTATAGAATTTTGCGACTGCATTATAAAGATCCTGCTTCACAATGCCCAACACCCATGAGAAAAATACTAGTTGAACCTAGGGGTGGCAATGGGCCGGGTGACCCACCTGACCTGATCAGTCCGGCCTTATGATTGGGCGGGCTTGGGCAAGGGTAAGTGGCACGTAGGGCTGGGCAAGCTGGGCCGGGCTAACATTTAAGGCTCGGTCGATTTTTCAGACCGGGGTCGAGTTTATATTAAATTAACCTGACCCGACCCGGCTTGACATTAAGGAGTAATATATAATTTTTACATAAATCTATTAACATCTTGTGGTTGTAATTTAGTGGTGAGAAGCTTACATTATCTTCATGGAGACTTAGATTTGAGTTTTGAGAGCAACAAAAATACTAACAAGTTTTTAGTTTTTAGTTTAAAAAATAAAACATTTCAATTAGTATGGTCGGGCTGAACCGGACTCGGGCTTCATGTATTATAAATACATCGGGTTCAGGCTTACACCTTTGAGCCCGAAGGTTGGATCGGGCCGGGACGGATTCAGGCCAACGTAAATAATGTTATAATGGAGTGTAAACCAGGTCCGAGCCCGCCCAACCCGTTGCCACCCCTAGTTGAACCCACCAGGACCTGGGGCACTATCAAGAGGAATGCTGAAAACCGCAGCTCAAATCTCATGTTCATACAATAATCCACAAGGTCTAAGATGCAATCAATGACTTAATATGAGCTAGTGCAAACCTTTGATTTCTAAACATCTTGCAAAGTCTCACCACATTGTCATCTCAGAACCCTTACTGATATGTAGTAGGTGTGTGCGCGTTCAGAGTGGGCAGGGTATAGGCCTATAGGGTAGAATAGTGCCAAACGAAACATCCAGATAAATAGTAATAGCCCAGATATAGACGAAGTTGAAATATTCAACTCAATTTCATCATGATCCATTCAAGCACAATAATATTTACAGTTCAAATTAGCCTAAAAAATCACAGTTCAGATATATACAACAGACCAATATCTCATTCTGATCGTGACAAGTACAAGCATCTTATGAAAAAAAGTGCTTGCAACTGTACAATTCAGTATAATCCAAATCAAGTGGTTATAGATATTACCCCTTTTGTAAATACATTCTTCTTTTTAAGGAATTTTTCAAGAACTCGTGAACTCGGATTCCAAAAAACCTTACTTAAGAGTCTATTGTTGATTGCTTGTCCCATTTATTGATGCACCAGTTTGTCCACCCTCACCATCATTTAGAGCATCTTTTCCATTTTCATTCTGCCAAAGAAGAGATCGATCAGACCATTTAACATAGTGATTATGATAAAAAAAAATTAACTTAGGGATTAAAGTCGGTCGATTCCCAAGTTTTCAATGACAAAGCAACCTATAGAGAGAACATTCAAAAGCTAAAACAATTCTGGTTAACCCCCTCCATTTAGCATGAAAGATATAAAGGATTTTATGTTGTTATACTGTTTAAGAAGGGTTTTTGATCATGCTCTACATTCAAGACCAACCTAGTACAAGCCTCAGGAAAAAAAAAAGGGACAAAAAACAATCCCCAAAATTCACTCATCAGGTCAACTCTCTAAGCCATTTGCACTTTGCTTCCTTGCATGAATTCACAACAAAGCGACTAATATCTTAAAAAGAATCCCAAGAGAATTCTTGTGATAGCCATGGTTTTAAATTTCGCCGGCATGCCACATGTCAGTGAAACATCGCCATTTTCTAGTCCGGCGACACGAACCATGGGAGAAATTTACTACATTCCTTTTTTTTTTTTAATTCAAAAAATTAAATAAACATACACATTATTATAAAAAATAATGCAAACATTTAGAAAAATTGTAATAAAAAGTGAATTGTAATCATCATCCTCATCATCATATGCCTTATCCCAACTAATTGGTGTTGGAAAAAGTAAGGAAAATTCGTTGAATTCCCCCTACAGGGTGCAAGCATCCGTACTTGTCTATATATGTGTTAATGTATATGTATGCATTTTCTTCATATTTTAGGTCCTTTAAGTGTATTTTACTCCCATTTAAACCCTTAAAAAGTTTGGAATTAAGATTCCTTTTTTTCCCCAACATGTTCCCAATATTTCTCCACCCCAATATATCTCCAAAATTGAAAAATATTTTGTCATTTCGGCAATATTTCAAAAAAAAATTGCCGAAATTTCGCTAGGCCCACCCTGGCGAAATCGAAATTGAAAACCATGGTAAGAGGAAGGCTTAGACATAAAGGGTCACTTAGTCAAAAGGAAAGAGATTTGTCGTCCCAATGCTAAAGGGAGCTCGGATTTGAGTAACATTGTTAGGAAGAATACGACAGTCATAGGAAAGTTGTTATAGAGACTCCCTAGGGAACCCATTAGCCCTTGAACTGTGGCTATTATAAACAAGTGGTCTTGGGACTCGAGCTAATCATAAATGCCAGTAGAAATTTTTTTTTTTTATCGGTAAAAGTCTTCGTATTAATAGAGCCCTAAGGCCAAACTATCAAAAAGAGAGTATGTA
>JAUPMG010134033.1:0-11414 GCA_031762675.1 Pachysandra terminalis
TAACCCACAAAGGCAAGAGACGTTTTTGTCTCTTTGGGTTCTATTTAAGGCAAAAGCCTTCTCTTGGCTTTGCTATGAGACAACAAGGTAAGACCCCTTTGGCGTATTGTTAAGACATTTAGATTCCATCATATTGTATTAACCGTTTGATTTAAATCACTAAGTTGCACTAATCACTTGATTAGTCAACTATTCACATGAAATTTTTTTTTTGTACTTTATAATTCATAATCCCATCTACCGAGGCGTGTCGACCTCGATCCCAGTCATACGACCCGGTCCTGTCTAATCCGATCCGACCTGGATCACAAAGGAAGAATTACAATTCTGCCATTTCAAAAGCACAGGGTATTACAATAGGTTCCCACCCTATGGCATGTAGGTTGGCAGGAATACCATACAGATCGACATGTAGGGCTATGGTGGACCTCTCAATAAGCAAGTTCATGTAAGCGAACTCAGAGACGGGTGCCCTATGATCGGGTTCTGGCTCAGGTTCACATGGAGACACAAAATCTTCCACGTCATATGGGTCTGGTGATGGTTCTTTCCTAGAGGTAGAAACCCTAGAAACTTGGACTTTTTGGAAGCTTTCTTACCTTTGGTTTTAGCTCTAGTCATCTTATTTTTAAGATTTAGTAAAAATGAGAACCTAGGGTTTGAGAGTTTAACAAAAGAGGAAAAAGGAAAGAGGAAGAGATGGGTTTACCTCGGTTGGATTTGCTCTTGGAGGCTTGATTTGTATTGGATTGGAGTGAAAATATCTTGGAGGAAGAAGTTAGGAAGTGTCAACAAGATATAAGTAACGATTAAAGATATCATAAACTAACAAATTCAAATGAAGTAAAATCTACTTCTATCTATACCAAATATACTACAAGAGTACGCTACCCAATTTGAGTCTTCTCGTGTTGCAACTATGCTCCTGAACCTGAAATATTAAACAACATCCATAAGCTGGAAGCCCGGATGAGTAAACCTTCGATGAAAGGCATTCACTCATGTTCCAGTGTTTGAGAAAAATGCAGACGTGTACAGTTGTGTAATAAGTATAATATGTGTGTGAAGTGTACAGTTTTGTCATAGAATAATAATTCTTTCCCATCCTCACAAAGTATTACTCAGTGGTTTGTGATCCTACACTACATGCATTGATTTTAAAGTATGATAATTAGGCCAATTGCTTCATACAAGTGGCACTTGCAATAATATCAAGACAGACATGCAATGTAAGAGAAATGTTAAGCTGTCTAACTTATGAAATTTCGTACGATCCCACATGATCTCGATCACTATCCGGGGTGTACCAGCAACTTGAATGCACCCCAGGATGTCCCAGCAACCTGAATGCATCCCCCGTGTGAACGGACCATGGGATAGGACCATTCTATGGGCACCACATAGTTTTAAGGGTTTTCAACCTAGGAGGCACAATCCCCCCACTTATTTTTTATCACGGATCATTCAGCCAATACTTGCAGCTACCTGTGGTATCCCTCAGGGATTCATACATCTTCACAACCCAACACAAGGTATATATACATGGCCTAGCTTACTCCCAAGCTTACACCAACGTTCAACTCCTTGGGATAGCATACCATATTCCAAGTTTACACCAACGTGCGGATCCTTTGGCAAACTCTCTCTGCAAGACTGATGAGGTTCCCTATGTGGGTCCGCTCTCAGCTTGGTCCGATCATAGTGTCCTCTCGTAGGACTAAATGGTTATCAAGTCAATATCCCAGATGTCAATCTAAACCCTTTGTGTCATGAGGGGTATAAGACCAGGCTATCACAACCGGAAAGTCTATATGCAACATTCAATTCACATCCTTTATTAAATGCAGCATTCAAGATTTCATAGGCATATATTCACGCAATCAATCAAATGGGCACAGTCCCATAATTAACTTACCAAGAATATTGAAGTACAAAAGCTAACTTACTAATCACTATAGAGTATATATCTAACTTACTACCTAATACGATATATATAACCAAACTTACGAAGAGTTTATATGAATATGTAACTATTTAAATTCTAACAACAATTCTATCTAAATATTACTAACAGGAAACTAAATGCAATACAATTCTACAGTTAATAATTGAGGTGATTTGGGCACTCGGACACCAATTCCTCATCAACATTATTCATTTGGATTCATCCATGTGATCCATTTTGTCATATTCTTTCATAAGAGGTAACCGAGTGCCTAAACCAATTCCATTTTCATCATATAATTATCAAGGCATCTCATTATGCCTAAACTCACAACTTAAAAGGTAATGAAGCATTTCATTATTCAATTACATGTCAACATGTGTATTACGATAATACTAAGCTAATTGAGAGGTTTTAGGGTCATGCTTACCCATTTTCCCGAAATCTCCTATTGCTTGGCCAAACTTGGAAGTCTTGATTTCTGGGTTGAGGGGTCGGATTTTACACAAGAGGTCTAACTGACCCAAAAATAGGCTAGACACGTATAACTATTCAAGATACAAGCGCTCCCGTTGGAATCACTCCAATTGGACATGTGGAGTGGTTCGGCGTGGTCGTCGGCGACCTCTCGGCGCGCCTAAATGTGGTAAAGTGTGTCAAATGGATTGACACCTCGGGGTTTGGTCCAAATGGGTCTCGATAGACGAGAAGTGAAGTTGGTTTGGTCACTTTATATTGCGGCGACCTCTTATGCTCACCTGAGGGAGGCTTCGGCAACCTATTCGGTGCGCCTAAATATCTTCGACGACAATTTTCGAGAGCCCTATTTGGTCTCTGAGATTCGGCGACCTCGTTGGTACACCGACGAGTGCGCCGAAGCTAAGGAAACGTCTGTTGGGGCTGAAATTTCACTGCGATTTAAGTTTTACCCCCAGGAAGGTCCGATTATGATTCAATATCATTTCCATTAGGTCTTAAGTAGAGATTTAGGGTTTTTCCCCTTTTCCGTTCACCTAGGATTTGGTTTTACCTTATGCACGTCAAATATAATGGCCTGGGGTTTAGGGTTCTACATACAACGAATAAAAGGATCTAAATCCCTAGGAGGAGGGTACGAGGCAAGCAACCCTTCTCCTGGGTCAAAATACTAAAACACAATCGAAATACACGATCAGAGGAGGTTACTCAACTTGGGGTGTAGCCGCGTGAGTCGGGATTGAGTTGCAGCCCATTCAGGAACTTTGAAGGTCATCCTTGAGCTCCAAATCCCCTTCATGGCTCCAAAATCCCCAAGAGAGAGAGGAGAAAAAGGAAAATTTTGTGTTTTATGAGCTTAGGGCTCTATTTATAGGCAACCTATGAATAGTGCCAATACTTAAGGGTAAAACGGGGTTTTCGGCTCTATATTTCTTGACTGGTCACATTTGCGGGCTCAATAGAGGGCTTTTGTTATTGAGTCTGAGCTGGATCTCGGAAGTCTACGAGTGTGATTAATTAATTTTTTAAATTAATTAAATCTTAATTAACCCCAAATTTTCCACCTGGTCTTTTAGATTGGCTATCTAATTTTATTTACTTTCTTAATTAACAAAACTTTTTGAGGTTAGGGTTCTAATAGCGTAAACCTAGGCTGTTAGTGGACCTAGTTTAATTATTTTGAAAAATCTCCATGATTAATCTTAAAAGAATTTTGTCCCTGAAATTTCTCTAAGGAGTTCTAAGATTGAAACGAGGATCTTGATAGAGGTATATGGTAGGAAAACAGAGTACTATGGAATACTTTCATGAACTCAAAATAAGTCACCGAAAGAGAAACTACTAGTTCCTTACATAATTAGGGCCAAACCAATGCCCGACTCAAGATTCAACTATTAGAAGAAAAGTAAAGTCTATTACAACAAAGAAGCATGAACAACATGAGATGGTGGTGCTACACAGCCATAAACAGAACAGGGGCACAACTATCGCCGGTCAGCTGGAGGTGGTGGTGGTGGCACGCTAGCGAGAGGTGCTGCGTCGGCAACTCGACTGCAACCGAAGGTGTCCTGCAGGAAACGGTAGGTGGCATCGACTGCTCTCTGCAACCTGGACATCTGCCTCCGTGTCTGACGGTGCTCCTCAGCTACCACTGCTCTCGTCCTCGTCACAGGACATAGTCGGGTCCAGGTGCGGCAGATGTGGATGCTCTGTGCGGCTGGTCAGCCTGCTCCTGTGGTGGCTCGTGCTCGGCCTCCTGGTGCTGTTGCTGGTCCTGTGGCTATTGTTATTGCTGTTACTGGAGTTCATGTGCATAACGAGGAAGCTTTATCAATGAGAGGTTGATGAAAGTGAAAGACCTCTCCAGTAAGACTTTGTCAGGCTGGCTTGGCTGGATGCCCCACTCTCTGGCCGCAGCACACATCAGGCATGGGAAAGGTAAGTCACCCTTCCGGGTGAACCTGAAGGACTTGATGACGTGGGTAATCACCAAGGAAGGAAGGCAAAGACGCTGACCCCTCACTACCATGTACAGCACTTGCACCATGAAAGGAGTAAATTTGCTAGTGTTACTTGTGCGAAGGTAAACACAGCAAAGGAAAATCGCATGCAGTATGCCATAAGGTGCACGAAGCCTGGTGGCAGATCGAGCATTACTATTCTTCCATGCGGCATTGTAGCCACACAAAGTAGTAGTAACGTCTACACGCTCAGAAAATGGGAGGATCGGAACATCGTTTAGCACGTTGTTCATGGGAACGTGCATAAGAGAAGAAACTAGCTGGAGGTTGAGGACTCGGGTTACTCTGAGAGTGACAAAAGTAATGGAAGGGGTCCTCATAACTAGCACAGTAATGTACCCATACATATCCCTAGTAAGGGTCTCATATGCCTGACCACCCCAGTTCAGGATAGGTTCCCACCTTATGGCACGTAGGATGGCAGGAATACCGTACGACTCGACATGTAGGGCTATGGTGGACCTCTCAATAAGCAAGTTCAAGTAAGCGAACTCAGAGACGGGTGCCCTAAGTTCGGGTTCTGGCTCAGGTTTAGATGGAGACCCAAAATCTTCGACCTCATATGGGTCTGGTGATGGTTCTCTCCTAGAGGTAGATCCCCTAGAAGACCTTGGACTCTTTGGAAGCTTTCTTACCCTTGATTTAAGCTGTAGTCATTTTAGTTTTAAGTTTTAGTGAAAACGAGAACCTAGGGTTTGAGATTTTAACAAATGAGGAAAAAGGAAATAGGAAGATATGGGTTTACCTTGGTTGGGTTTGCTCTTGGAGGCTTGATTTGTATTGGATTGGATGAAAATATCTTAGAGGAAGAAGTTAGGAAGTGTCAAGAAGAAGAAATAAAGAAATGAGGTCAAAATAACCTTAAATGATTCTCGGCTAGGGCTTCGGCCCTACATTCGGTGCGCCTAAGGGTACACCGAACAGTGCGCAGAAGACAATTAGGGGTCGAAATTGAAAATTTTCAAAACACACATTTTTCTTATAATTTTAGAAGTTATTTTATCACAGCAATTCACTCCATTCATGAAAACCTTAGCGGAACTTAAATTGGGTATGGTTCCTGGTTCAGGTCAGATATGAATAGTACCTGACCAGACTTAGGCCCATTAACTAATTTATTTGCCAAAAATAAGAGCAATATGATGGTAGTTAGTGACATGTAAATAATTTATAATTATTAATCTTCAAATTTAAAAATAAAAATCCAATTTCTGTAAATCGTTAAAATCCTCAGCCTAATGCATTTGCAACTACATTGGCTTTGAAATTTTTAAAATTCATCAGTATTGGCGTTCTAAGTAATTTTAAATTAATCCATACAACAATCATAAGTCTTAGATCATCACATCCTAGCGAACACAACGATCTAACACTTAGCAGAGACTTCAGCTTAGTAGCCGCTGCTTCAGAATCCTCAGGAATAGTAGACTAGTTATCCCTGATCGTTCATCCGAAGTACTTGCTAAGGTGTAAAATCAACAAGCATACGTTCCTCACAACTCACATCCTACTATACTTATTTCCCTTATAGCTTAAAGGCTCAAACCTGAATCCTATTTGAAGTCCTAATTTCGTTACTAAAATCTTATAAGAACTTATGCTCTGATACCTTCTTTGTCATGAACCAACCCAAAAATTCAAAATTTTCAGATTAAGTTGCGACCTTCTCCCCATATCGCTATGGAGGTGGATCAACAAACATAAGCGGAAGATTTAATAGTTCTAGAAAGATTTAAGTAACTACTAAAGATATGCTAAACTAGCAAATTCAAATGAAAGTAAAATCTACTTCTATCTCTACCAAGTATACTACCAAAGTACGCTACCCAATCCGAGTCTTCTCGTGTCGCAACTAAGCTTCTGAACCTGAAATATTAAACAACATCCATAACCTGGAAGCCCGGATGAGTAAACCTTTGATGAAGGGCATTCACTCATGTTCCAGTATTTGAGAAAAGTGCAAATGTGTACAGTTGTGTAAAAAGTATAATATGTGTGTGAAGTGTACAGTTGTGTCATACAATAATAGTTCTCTCCCATCCTCACAGAATATTACTCAGTGGTCTGTGATCCTACACTACATGCATTGATTTTAAAGTATGAGAATTAGGCCAAGTGCTTCATACAAGTGGCACTTGCAATAATATCAACACAGGCATGCAATGCAAGAAAAATGTTAAGCTGTCTGAGTTGTTAAATATCGTATAATATCACGCGATCTTGATCTCTACCTGGGGTGTCCCAACAACCTGAATGCACCCCAGGATGTCCCAACAACCTGAATGCATCCCCCGTGTGAACGGACTCTGGGATAGGACCATTCTATGGGCATCGCATAGTTTTAAGGGTTTTCAACCTAGGAGGCACAATCTCCCCACTTATTTTTTATCACGAGCCATTTAACCAAGACTTGCAGCTACCTGCGATATCCCTCAGGGATTCATACATCTTCACAACCCAACACAGGGTATATATACATGGCCTAGCTTACTCCCAAGCTTACACCAACGTGCGGATCCTTGGGCAAAATCTCTCTGCACGACTGATGAGGTTCCCTATGTGGGTTCGCTCTCAACTTGGTCCGATCATAGTGTCCTCTCGTAGGACTAAATGGTAATCAAGTCAATATGCCAGATGTCAGTCTAAACCCTTTTGTCCTAAGGGGTATAATCACAGTTGGAAAGTTCAGATGCAACATTCAATTCATATCCATTATTAAATGCAACATTCAAGATTTCATAGGCATATATTCACGCAATCAATCAAATGGGCACAGTCCCATAATTAACTTACTAAGAATAATGAAGTACAGAAGCAAACTTACTAATCACTAAAGACTATATATCTAACTTACTACCTAATACGATATATATAACCTAACTTACTAAGAGTTTATATGAATATGTAACGATTCAAATTCTAACTACAATTCTATCTAAATACTACTAACAGGAAACTAAATGCAATACAATTCTATAGTTAACAATTGAGGTGATTTGGGAACTCTGACACCGCTTCCTCATCAACATTATTCATTTGGATTCATCCACATGATCCATTTTGTCATATGCTTTCACAAGAGGCAACTGAGTGCCTAAACCAATTCCATTTTCATCATATAATTATCAAGGCATCTCATTATGCCTAAACTCACAATTTAACATGTAATGATACATTTCGTTATTCAATTACATCTCAACATGTGTATTATAATAATACTAAGCTAATAGAGTGGTTTTGGGGTCATGCTTACCCATTTCCCCGGAATCTTCTATTGCTTGGCCAAACTAGGAAGTCTTGATTTCCTGGTTGAGGGGTCGGATTTTAGACAAGAGGTTTAACTGACCCGGAAATAGGCCAGACATGTGTAACTAGTCAAGATGCACGCGCTCATGTTGGAATCACTCCAATTGGACCTGTGGAGTGGTTCGGCTGGGTCGCCGGCGACCTCTCGGCGCGCCTAAATGTGGTAAAGTGTGTCAAATGGATTGACACCTCGGGGTTTGGTCCAAATGGGTCTCGATAGACGAGAAGTCAAGTTGGTTTGGTCACTTTATATTTCGGCGACCTCTTAAGCTCACCTAAGGCAGGCTTCGGTGACCTATTCGATGCGCCTAAATATCTTCGGCGACAATTCGCAAGAGCCCTATTTGGTCTCTGAGATTCGATGACCTCGTCGGTACGTCGACGAGTGCGCCAAAGCTGGGGAAAGGTCTGTTGAGGCTGAAATTTCACTGGGAGTTGGGTTTTTCCCCCAGGAAGGTCCGATTATGATGCAATATCATTTCCATTTGGTCTTAGGTAGATATTTAGGGTTTTCCCCTTTTTCCCTTCTCCTAGGGTTTGGTTTTACTTTATGCACGTCAAATATAACGGTCTGGTGTTTAGGGTTCCACATACAACGAATAAAAGGGTCTAAATCCCTAGGAGAAGGAGGGTATGAGGCAAACAACCCTTCTCCTAGGTCAAAATACTAAAACACAATAGAAATACACGATCAAAGGAGGTTACTCAACTTGGGGTGTAGCCGCGTGAGTCGGGGTTGAGTTGCAGCGCATTCCGGAACTTGGAAGATCATCCTTGAGCTCCAAATCCCCTTCATGGCTCCAAAATCCCAAGAGAGAGAAGAGAGAAAGAAAAAAAATTGTGTTTTATGAGCTTCGGGCTCTATTTATGGGCAACATGTGAGTAGTGCCAATACTTGAGGGTAAACCGGGGTTTTTGGCTCTATATTTCTCAACTAGTCGCATTTGCGGGCTCTGATAGAGGGTTTTTATTATTGAGTCTGAGTTGGATCTCGAAAATCTACGAGTATGATTAATTAATTTATTAAATTAATTAAATCTTAATCCCAAATTTTCGAGCTGGTCTTTCAGATTGGCTATCTAATTTTATTTACATTCTTAATTAACCTAACATTCTGAGGTCAAGGTTCTAATGGTGTAAACCTACGCTGTTTGTGGACCTAGTTTAATTATTTTTAAATTATCTCCATCATTAATCTTAATTAATTGAGGTTAAGTTTTCATGTCATTACAAATACTTACCTCGAATTGAAGATATTGCCGTGTAGAATACTTTTGTCTTCTCCAATGGTCGAATCCTTCCGAAATGTCTCTGAAATCTCTTTCCAAGCTTCTGAAATCTTCTTGGACGGTTGTTCCTCTTCTTCTCTCTTCTCACAAGTTTTAAAATTATGAAACACACATTCATATTATTCTCTTATGTTTATTAGATTAGTTTGAGTTAATTAGGCTCATTAGATTAGAACTAATGTTTTAACTTATTTTTATTGTCATCCCTTAGATTATATTAGAAGTTCTTACAAAATCCTAAACATACATTATAACTTAAGATAGCTATAATTGTGTCTATTGCACTTGGTCTCTTATAGTACAATCCAGCAATCACAACTTAGTCAAAGTCAAATATATTAGCTAATTTATTAAAATTTAAATTTACTTTCTAATTTCTTATGTAATTAGAGATGTTACCTTATGAAGAGAGAAAACGAAAGAAGAAAAGGAAGAAGGAAAAGTGGGAGTCTGATTCCTTTGTTTCCTTCGTTAGATCCAAAAAAAAAAAAAAAAAACAACCAACAATAACTTACGTGGTTTTTTTTTAAAGAGGGATAATATAGAAATTTTAGAAATTTTATATTAGGTTTTAATTTTATTAAAAAAAAACAAAATGGGAGAAAAGGATAATTTTAGGAGTGATCGAGCTTAAATGCCTTGAAAAGTATGACCAATTTTAAGTTAATTACAAAAGCATGACTAAATTTTAGATATTTATAAAAAGACCCCCAAAAGTTAAAAACCCCAAAAGTATTTATAAAAAAAAGGCAACGGCAATGATAACCTATTATGTATATAACACACATGACTTCCTATTATGGAGAATTCAAATCTAATCCGTTGCAACACAAAACCTATGATATGCAGGACAGTTTGAAACCTCTTCTCCCTGTCTAATCAAATCAAATCGACCTTCCATCCAACCCCTTCTCAGTCTCCCAGCAATACAAACTACTTTCTTGTCGCACCCATTTCATTCCCATCCATTTATAAATCGTACACTATAGGCCTTGTTTGTCTTGAATCGCAGAAAATCAATTGAATTGGCTGATTCTTCTGCAGGCTCTCTTTGGTTGGACTTTCAGTCATCTGAACTATGACCCTTTCCAGGTAACTGATGTTCAGTGGTAAAATACAGGGTTTCAAGGATCGGACCGATCCGATCCCAAGCCATGATACAACTACTGTATCAAGTGGCTTTGGATCAGATTGGTCCAATCGATACCAATCCGGACCAGCCGATGCAGACCAGTCCAGTGATTGGATCAGACCGATCCAACCAATCCAAAGTTTTTTTTTTTTTTTTTTTAATTTATAAAATTAACCATAGGTATCGGCTGATACTGACCGGTATTGCCATTCCTACGACCAGTCCGGTGGATCCAAAGTTTTTATTTTTCTTAAAGGACTGATCCAACTTTTGGATCGAACCTGGATCAAACGATCCTATACCGGCACCGGATCTCCGATCAGTATCAAGATCGGCAAGGACTGGTCCGATCCACGATCCCGAGAATAAAAACCTTGGTAAAATACATATAATATTCACTAAAACAGCACAGTAGTCCAAATGTAAGTTGAAATCAAAGAGCCAAAGTCTATCAGAGTATCAGAAGAAGAAAAAGCTCTCTACCATCTTCCGCAGGGCTCAAATCTTGTATTTACTCTCCTGTTATCAAGTCAATTTCCCAGGATAAATGAATCAATCACTTACAACACGGCATTCACAGTTTAGAACATTGATTACAACCAGCAACCAGCAATCAGTAAAATGAAAATGACATCCAAGTTATAGCCCTACTAGATCTGATGCAAGCGCACATCTCGGGCTGCATCTCGTTCATTTTGAAATGATTTTCCCAGCATCAACTTGCTGAAAATGATCAACCCCGTAAGTGTACCTATGAACACTCAACTTGCGCATTTATCACTGATGATCGATGAGCATATACGGTGCAGTAATGAAGTCCTCTTTCAAGCTCCACTTAAGCTGCTAATGACTTCAACAATAATAAACGCATCAAATAAACTCATCTGCAGGTACTTCTTCTGGAATCTGGGAAAAGAATTACAAGGAAGATCTTTGAGCACCTCAAAAATTCAGGTTCTGAATAATGAAAAATAATTGAGGTATACTCACCATTTCCACAATTTTGAAGTTACTAGTGTTGATACTTGATGTCAAGAGGTAGAGAAACAATAAATTATAATCCAGATGCTAGACCAGTGGCAAACAGCCATGATACATATATCATTTTAATTCAATTGTTTTAATAATACTCTACTTTCACTAAAAATTAAGCCTATATCAAGAGAATTAGGCTGTGTTTGGCCCGGCTTCTATAAGTACTTATTGCAGCTTATAGCTTATATAAGCACTTTTTAAAATTAAAT
>JAUPMG010134065.1:0-11414 GCA_031762675.1 Pachysandra terminalis
CCCCAATTCCACAATTCAATTACATTACATCACTTAATTATTAATTAACTATTAAATCTGGATTAGGGTCACTACATTTTCCCATATCAAATTGCAGTCCAGTACCAATTATATAAAGTAAAGTGGCTAAATCATGGGAAACTGAGGTAGTGTGCAAGCTTGGAAGCCAGTTGGCCAATGCAATCTTGTGTAAGAAAGAATACTTTACACTCAAATCAGCAAATAAGAAAGAATTAGATTCAGGCCATTTTGTAAGACCATTTCCTGTTATATTAGCGATCACTGCATCCATGTTCAGATCTTGGTTCAACTGTCGTGCTTTATCAGAAGAGTGTGAAGAATAGCCATAAAAATCACTAAAAAGTGCAGGAGATAACTCAAAAATATGACTTCTCAAGTAAACTTTGCAGAAACGTGAAGATAAGGGATTAGTGATTTCCACAAGTAAATGAGCATAAAACTCAAAAAATATATTCCTCACATATGCCTTTGCCCTAGTAATTGTGCCAAATAACTCTCGGTCGTTAAGAAGCTGAACAATTCCTAATTTTTCATGTTTTTTCATGTTTATCACTCTTTTAGAATGCAATTTTCTCTTTGACACAAAATCCCATAACTTCTTATTGTTATCATAGTAAAATTTTGAAGATTTGGCCTTAGACAACACATACCCGGGATCTTCGGTTCGAGCTGGCTTTTTCTTCTTTTCTGTCTTCTTTACAGTGCTTTTTGATGGAGTCTTTGTCTTAGACTCAGTACCCTTATGAGTTACTTTAATCACTTCTTCAGAATCTGTCTCTTCTTCGTTGATTCAAGGAGATTTGGAACTTGAAGCGCCGTGCAGTGGAGCTTAAACTTTGGAATGAGATCGAGTTGGATACCATGATGGAAAGCCTGAAGAAGGTATTTTCTCCAATGCCGGTGGTGATGATGATATCTTCTGAGCAATCTTGACCACAGATGGTGGTGGCGGAGACATAGGTAAACGTCCTTCCTTAGTCGCAGGAGGCAGTTTTGAAGAAATTGTTGTCTTCAAGGAGGCTGCTATCGATGATGGAGGAAAATTTGTTCCCTTTGAACCTGAGCTTTACCCAATCTTAGGGTCAAACACCCCTAAAACTGTGGACGGAATGGTGGAACCTTGCACAAGTGTCTCGGTCGGCTCAGAGAAGTGTCTTCCTCGCTTGGCCATGCTGGATTTGAACGGAGATGGCTCAGATGACGATTTAGTCATCAGAGGTGGAGACAACACTTTCTATTTGGAAATTGCCACTGCTCCTTTACGTTTCTTGGCGATCCCAGCTGCTAAGCCATGGAGGAGCTTCGGGTGGTCACCATCTTCGAATGCCCCTGCAAGATCCAAGAAAACAAACACCCCAGAATTTCTAGGATGAAATTTGGGGGTTAGGGTTTTTCGAAGAGCCAAAAATAAATGTGATTGAGGAAGATGAAGAGTCAAGATTTAGAATGGGATTTAAGATGTAAACCCAACAAAATGAGGCATCACAGACACAGTCCAAACAACATGAGGCATCACTTATTTCCAAACATTCAAAATTCAGTTAAGATTACCTGAATCAACAAGAACCAGAAGTCCATGGAATATGTTGTAAAATTGTTAACAACATAACCAATACGTTAAACCAAGCTCAACCGCGAGATTGATATTGATCGACCCAAGGCTGAAGCAATACAACAGATGGTCCCTCCAAGGAATCAAAAGGAACTAAAAAGCTTCTTGGGAAAGGTATCCTACTTAAGGAGATTCTTCCCATGATTGGCAAGCAAGATACATCCTATGACACCGCTACTAAAGAAGAAGGAAAAATTTACTTGGATACCGGAATGCGACGAGACTTTCAACAGATTGAGGAAAAACATAGCCACCTCCTTTACTATGGCTGCACCTATGAAGGGTAAGACCATGAGATTGTGCCTAGCAGCGTCAGAGCATGCAGTAGGAGGACTGCTTGCTCAAGAAGATGACATGGGAGCGGAAAGACCAATATATTACACTAGTCGTACTCTGAGAGGTTCCAATCTCAGATACACTAGAGCTGAAAAGAGTTGTTTAGCGTTAGTGCACGCCACAGAAGTTTCGCCATTACTTGATGGCTCATGAGCTGGAGTTGATGACTAAATCAAATCCCATTTGGTTTTTGTTATCCTCCCCGGTCCTTTCTGGAAGAATTGCTAAATGGTTATTGTGGGTATCAGAATATGATTTGACATGTACCACACCTACCAGGATAAGAAGTCAAGCGGTCATGGACCTAATGGCCGCCTTTGTAGGTGATTCACTTTCCTCGAAACATGATTATGAGATGCGTTCGAGGTAGCCGCTATTGATGACCAAGAGTCATGGATTCTGCAATTCAATGGATCCATTGTAAGAGGGGATGGAGATGTAGGTGTTGTGATATTGTCACCAGAAGGCGATGCAATGTCCGCATCTTACAAATTGCAATTCCCATATTCTAATAACTCAGCCGAGTATGAAGCATTGATCCTAGGGCTACTACTTGCAAAACAAATGGGGATTAAGAACCTGTCTGTGAAGGGACATTCTAATCTTGTGATCAAGCATATGCAAGGTGAATTTGTTGTCAAAGACCCAATCATGGCACAATACCGATCATTGCCACAACGAGTACTACCCAACTTTGACATAGTCAAATTTGAACACTTCCCTCGAACAACCAATAAGCATGCGGACGTGTTGCCCACATTGGGTGCCCTCCTCAAGTTTGATGAACCATTGAGTCATGTTGAGGTCATTAAGAAGACGGAACCCATCACTTTAAGTAAGAAGATTTGTTTGAAAGAAGTAGAAGATTGGAGGACTCAAATCCTCAAAGATTTGCAAGATCCTCGTGCATCAACCACTCCTATGAAGGAATTAAAACATTTTGTAAACCTGAAAGGAGAGTTGTATCACATGGCTGCTATGGAGTATTGAGCCGATGTCTTGGACCTGAAGAAGCAGAGTAACGTTTACACTCTATGCATAACCAGCAATGTTCTCAAAAGGACATTAAGGCCTTGTACACAAAACTTCAACAAGCGGGTTATTACTGGCCTACGATGATGAGGGAGGCTAATGAGCTAAACCAGAGCTGCCCAAGATGCAATGGAGAGTACAACCGAGAACATTTTCTACTCACAGCCGGAACTGACGGAGATTGGAAACAACCCTATATCAACTATCTATCTCTAGGTAAGCTCCCAGAAGATGCAACGGAAGCAGCCAAGATAAAGAGGCGTGCAAAGGGATTCTTCATAGTGGGGGGACTGCCACTACCGCCAGAGCTGGAGAGGTCTCTCAAATGCCTAACTCAAAGGGAAGCCGATGACGTGATACAGGAGATGCATTCGGGTGACTATGGTGCCCACCAAGGATACCGCTGTCTACTAGACCAATTGCTGCAGACAGGGTATTATTGGCCAACTATGCAGAAAGACGCCTATGTGTACGTTGTTATCAATGCCAAGTGTTTGGTCAGAAAATTCATGCTCCATATGTTGATTTGCAACACATCTCCACTCCATGGCCAATCCACTCATGTGGTTTAAATTTGATTGGGTCGATTAGTCCCAATTCAGGTGGCCACATAAGAATTTTCACCGCCGCAAAATATTATTCCAAGTGGGTTGAAGCTATCCCAATGAGGTATGCCACGGGAGCTACTGTCAGCAATTTTATCTGAGACCACATCATTTGCAGATTTAGAATTGCTCAGAAGATCATTTCGGATAATGGAACTCCATTTATCAACAAAGATGTTAGGCTATTGACAAAGCATTATGGAATGAAACACATTCGGTCAACTCCACACTACCCAAAGGGAAATGGGCAAGCTGAGGCCACCAATAAGATGTTAGTTTGAATCCTTAGTCGTATGATACATGACCAAGGAGGAAAATGGCATGAGAAGATTACCATAGCCTTATGGGCGTACTGCATCACAAAGAGGTCTAGATCTGATCGATGAAAGAAGAGTCCGTGCAGAAGATAAGGCTGCCGCATATGGAGCCCTTCTTTCCAAAGCTTACAACAAGATGGTACGCGAGCGTGAATTTAAAATAAGAGATAAGATCCTAAGGGCAGCAACATATGTGCGAGCTAACCTATCTGCTCCAAAATGGGAAGGCCCATACATTATACGGGAAGCTGCCGCTAGTAGATATTATCTTCTGATTCAACTTGATGGGACGCCTCTCAATGATCCTATCAATGCTAAATCGATCAAGTTGTATTACGAGAGTCCTGCTGATGAAGAATGAACCATGTATCCTTCCTCTTTTATTTTGTTTCAGTTAAATAGCATCAGTTATGCGTTTAATAGAATTGTACGAAAAGAGCAAGTTTCAAAAAAAATGATTTCATTTCTTCATTCACCCATAACTAAAGATCCATTTCATTTAAAAAAAAAAAAAAACAACAACATAACAACCATCTGCAAATAAACACTAACATGATAGATATTTCATGGTGTTACATGACGCCCCTCTCCTATGAAAGAAAAGTAACAACCGAGATCGATGGAATGCCGCAAGTCACCAACTTGTCGCTATCGTCATCTTCACTGGCATGATTGTTAGGCATCTCGCCAAAGTATGCCAACATTTGGGCCTTGAAGACGTTTAAACCACAAAAGTGGCCATATAAAATCCGTCGACGATCAGCAACGTCCTCCCTCATGCCTATCAAGTTGTAGGGATCCGCCCCTTGATGAACGGCACGTGCTTCGCCCCTTATTTGAGCACGATGGACGTCGTTTGGCATACCTTCCATTTGGTGCTCTAACACCTGTGCACGAGTCTCCATGGCATTTGCCACCAGATAGGTAGGATCCATCCTGATGGCCAAGAAGATATTGTCACAGTTACCCTGCTCCCATTTGACCTTCTCCAATGCTGCATAGTAGTCTCTGTCTTGATAGAACAAAGGTCCCTCTAGAAACTAACAATAAAAGTGATCGTCCAGCGACGGAGACGATGGAAAAGGTTTTTATAATAAGTGTTTGTTCTTTCTAAAGGAAAGTAGGATATCTCCTCTATCAGAATGAAATAATCCACCAACATCACTCTACAAAAGGAGATGCGGTTGAGCAATGGCAAAGTCTCAAAGAATTTCGGATAAGCTTCAAGAAAGATTTCCCTTGCTTCACGAAGTACTTGCATGGTATGATGCCAATGAACCTCAAGGCGTGCAGGGTTAAGCACACCCGAGTCTTTCATATCACGAAGACTCAGACAAACATCTCTACAATATTCAATATGAGGAGGGGGATGAACCTCCAAGGTGTTTCCTAGGTCACCTTGATATGCCATGTTCCTCACACAGTTAAATTTGGGAGCTTCTTTCACAACACAAAGGGAAGAAATGAGAGCAACGTGGATCAGGTATGTTTTTCTAGACCCCACATTCTCCCTTTATATAGGCATTCATTTCTTGAAAAATGTGCCCCTCTAATAATAATGATTATTTGTTTAAAAAAAACAAAAGAGAGAAATGAAAACAAATATATATTAATGACAAGCTAAATAATATGCATATTACAACTCCTGTCATTACTTGAAAAAAAAAACTTGTCATTACTTGCAACAAAAGAAAGTACAGGATCAAAGCAATGGTGAAGGCAAACTAACTACCTCCTGAAGATTTATCCAAGAGACCTACTGAAAAAGTCCCTTGGGAGAACCCATTCTTCCGAAGCCATGATTTGGAAGAGGATAACTCCTCTTCATCTCCAACAAACCCCGCACGGTCCATAGCTAGCTGAGGCTTCTCCTTCAAAAGCTGAGTTTTCAAAAATTCAATCTTGGACTCACGTGCTGCTATGCTAGTCCCTAGTTCTTGGCGAGAAACTGAAGTAGTCCTCAATTCCTTGTACCGTGCAATATGTCCCAAGTCTGTCTCTACCTTCTGAAGATGGGCGATCAACCAATCTAGCTTCATTCCTACTATGATGAGATCCGTCAACTCTTTCTGCATCTCATGAAGATCCTCCAAAGAAAATGCAGACAACGGCGTCTTTTGAAGGCTCCACACTATGGAACAGATGGTCGTATAAAAGAAAGTCCAAGTTTTTACCAAGGTGACATTCATGTGTGTACCTGGATCGCCATGGCAGTTGATGATACTTCGAAGAGTCAACCCATAACGACGGGGATTCTAATGCCGTCAACTTGCATAGATCAGGGATCCGGATCAATAGGAAGTAAGATGGGGTCAGTAGGAGTATGCGTATCTCCCACACCTAACAGTTTGTCAAACAAGAAATCGTTGGATTGATCACCTGGCTCAACCATAGAGGATGAAGCGTCAATAACTGGCATGGTGAGGCTCTCTGAGGCATGATCCTCGAAAAGTTCTAAATCATGAGGCGATGTCATTCTTTGCCTAACAGAGGGATGGGTCACAGGAGCATTAGGAGCCTCATCCATTTTCTTTCTCTTATCCACCCTTGACTCCCTTTCGTCTAAGACTGGCAAAGTTGTGGGAGTAACAGGTATTCCAGATGGAGGAGTAGCAAATGGCAAAGAACTTATCACACCATGTGAAGCCTCAGGAGTAACTTCTCTTTCGAACATGGGATAGCCAGCAACATATCCTCCTTCAATCTTGATTAGTTTTCCCTAAAAAAAACAAGAAAGAAGGAAACGAATCATATATGACACGAGGCAAAGCATGATGCTTTATATGAGAACAATGATAATATGCAATTAAGTATGCATTTTGAGTTGATAAATTGACCTATTACCTTCTTTAGCCGAAGAGAACTGGTGGGAAACGTTGAGATAAGGTGCTATGGTCGTCATGCCTTTTGGGGAAGAAACAAAAGTATAATTCTCACCAAGATCCGGACTAGCACGCCCAAAAGCACGATCATGATCCTCACCCTCGCTATCTTCTTGAATGTTTCCTTCTTTAGAACTTCCTTCGTCAGCGGAAGCGCCCTCTTCCTCAGGAATTGGAATATGAGGCTTACCGGATGAAGATTATGATTGGAATGTAAGTTGGCCTCATCCGAAATCTAAGCCAAAAGAAGAAAGAATGCCTTAAGCAGATTTAAAGATGAAACAAATACTGAAAGAAGCTACACATTTATGGCTGTATATATAAGAAGATATGAGACTAAAGGACAAAAAACTAACGTCAAGATGACGTCAGTACGAAGAATCTTACCTGTTGACTGGATGGGACAGTCGTCTGAAGCAAAGAGGATGAGATGACGGCCTTCGCTTGTTTCATAGAAATTTTACATGTACCGCCCTTTGAAGGTTTTTGGCGCTGATCACAATGCCTTGGAAGCTCTAGCCGGGATGCTTGCTAGGTATCACAATGGGTAGTTTCTTTGCTACCTTGACTGGTGCAAACCTATGAGCATCACACCAAAAATCATACCAAAATTCAGTCATTTCCGGGGTGCTTCCCATGTAAGGGCAATCTCCTGCCACCATCACATATTCGAGGGAGGTATAAAATAATTCACAGAAGCCTTGCCGAGTATAAACTTTTCCAGACGAGGACGTCTGTCACCATGGAGGGAGGGGTTTGCATAAACCCGAACTGTCGAACAAATCGCTGAGAGGTATAAGATACAGTAAAATAACCTCACTTCGCTCTAACCGTGATGGAAGGTGTCCCGGGAGTATAATCATGATATGAGAAATAAGAACGGGTGACATATTGGTACAGTCGTTGAGAGGCTTCTTACTCAAAGAAGCTGAGGTGCGATATCCAAAGGTTTGTACACCAGGAAACAATGCAAGAAAAGGGCGGAATATGAAACAAGTCTCATCATCGATTAAAAGAGTGAAGTCAATATTCCTACCTTTCTGGGTACGTTCCCACAATTCCGCCCGACTGTGATCTATCCCGTCCATCTGAATCGCACGAGGAGGAGAACCATATTGTCTGAAATGTTCTAATACAAATAACTGCAGAAAAGGCGTATGAATGAAGGTCTCTATCTCATAGTGACCGCATGATGAAGCAAGATCATCCACCAATAGATCCAACTAATGGTACAAAGTACCCAAGAACATAGGTGCCAAAGGATAGCAAGCACCTCGCGACATGCGTACTACCATAACAAAATGGCCACTATGTACCTTCTCGAAAGGCGGGCCCTCAAAAATATATCGTGAAAGGAATAATGCAATAAAGGCTTCAAGCATATGAGAAGAATGATACCTGCTACCGGTGCTTTCCTCGGGCACGTCTTCGGTTTTCTTCAAAGGCTTCACATCTTTAAAGAAATATCTAATCCAGTGGCTAAAGGTGGCATGACCCGACATGTCGGTCTGACGCGAACCATCATAATATTTGGAAGGGCACCTGCCTAAATTCTGTGCTCCTGTCAACGCCTCTACCATCTTGAGCTCGTCGTCATCAATGATGACATCCAAAGGATCAAAGTCACCTAAAATCTACAAGCCAAATAACACGTGAACGTCTTCAAGAGATGGAGAAAATTCTCCCCAAGACTCTACAAAGGTGTGCATTTCCTTGTTACAACGATGGATGAGAGATTGTAAAACCTCACAATCCACGTTCATGTTTGTCTTGCAGCATGCTTGAATGGCGTTCATCAAGCCACATTGTTCAAGTATCCGTTGGAGAGGCTCTCGACCCATCATCTATCAAAGGGGTACTTTGAAGCTGATCCCTTGAATACCCAGACGGTTCCCATTCTCGAGAGCGCTTTGAAGATTCAAAAGCTTCTTTGTCATGGGAACGCTTTGAACCCTTGGATGGTTCCTTCTCATTAAGACATCTTGAAGAGCCGGATTTCTCCTCTCGTCAGGGCGTTTGGGAGGTTTGGAAGAGGCAGGCGCCTTCTTACCCATGTTGAACGAGCACTCTCTACTGAACCCTTGGATGGTTCCTTCTCATTAAAACATCTTGAAGAGCCGGATTTATCCTTCTCGCCAGGGCATTTTGGAGGTTTGGAAGAGGCAGGCGCCTTCTTACCCATGTTGAACGAGCAGTCTCTACCCACAAAATTTATTTCTTGCAATACCCGTGGGCTACCAAAAACAAAACCTCAAAGCACCCTTGTGCATGGTTCAGCAAGTGCGTGGAGTATGAGTAAGACGCCCCTCACACGATTCGACAAATGCTTGGAGCATGGGCAAAACGCCCAATTGTACGATTCAACGAACACGTAAGGTGCAGGTAAAGTCCTCCTTGCTTTTTTTTTAAATTGGAGACTATTTCTTAACCCCACTTTGGGGAAGAATGGAAAGAGCAATAGCAAACACCCTCAAAATCACCCACAATAGAAGGATCGTGATAAAAAGAGGCTACGAGGACGCTTTCCTCACGCTCTGAACCCGTGCGAAAGGCACGTCCAACTTTTTTCTTTTTTTTTTGAATGACACGTCCAAAAGAAAGACGGGGTCGCTCTCTTGGGCCCTTTTATCTTATATATTTCCTCTCCCTCTTGCTAAGAGGACCTAATGATTGGAAGATTGAAATACAAAAAGAAGGAGAATATGTCCATTTTCTTTTCTTTTCTCTCTCTCTCTCTCTCTCTCTCTCTCTCTCTCAAAAAAAAAAAAAAAGAGATTTTGTCACACCTCTCTATCTCAAATAAAAGAGTAAGAGGTTCTCACTTACTATTAGCTTTGTACTTCCAAATTCATATATATATATGTGTGTGTGTGTGTGTGTGTGTGTGTGTGTGTGTGTGTGCAACATTTTTGCATTGCTATTTGTTATCTACTTATCTACTCACATTGTTCTCTCTCCTATTTTTTCATGCCACAACCATAAACTGAGGTTTATGGTCGTGGTCAGGGGAACTTAAATGTAGATACATGAAATATGAAGGCAAGACATTGGCTGAGTTTTTACCTCGAGAAACGATACGAATGACCAACTCACAAGGACAGGCCAGCAATGATAAAATACTCACAAAATGGAATATTTAAAATTCTCCCAAATTTCTCAATATTGGTCGTCACCCTCGTATGAAGATGGGACGCCCCAAATTTCTCAATATTGGTCGTTACCCTCATATGAAGATGGGACAACCCAAAGTTCTCAATATTGGTCATCACCCACATATGATGATGGGAAGCCCCAAATTTCTTAATATTGATCGTTAACCTCGTATGAAGATAGGATGCCCCAAATTTCTCAACACTGGTCGTCACCCTCATATGAAGATGGGACGCCCCAAATTTCTCAATATTGGTCGTCACCTTCTTATGAAGAAGGGACGCCCCAATTTTCTCAATACTGGTCGTCACCCTCGTATGAAGATGGGACGCCCCAAATTTCTCAATACTGGTCGTTACCCTCGTATGAAGATGGGACGCCCCAAATATATTATATGCTGATCGTTACCCTCGTATCAAGATGGGACGACCCAAATTTTTCATATGCTGATCGCCACCTTCATATCAAGATGGAACGATCCAAACATCTCATGCGTTGATCGTTATCCGCATATCAAGTTGGAACGATACAAGTTTCTTAAGAACTTCATCAACATCAATATGAAAATTCGTCAAAAGTGTCGAGGAACAAATACCTTGGGGATGCCTAGACTCCAATTTTTCGAAAGCGTCAAGGTACATACCTTGGGGACGCCTAGACTCCAATTAGTCGAAAGTATCAAGACTGGATGATTTCAACATATTTTCAACAAGTTTCAAGAAGAAGGTAGCTTCAACCACATCCATGATGCCGACTGCTGTCGCCCAC
Source organism: Pachysandra terminalis (assembly GCA_031762675.1). Classification (NCBI taxonomy): domain Eukaryota; kingdom Viridiplantae; phylum Streptophyta; class Magnoliopsida; order Buxales; family Buxaceae; genus Pachysandra; species Pachysandra terminalis. Next base: position 10,724 of record JAUPMG010134065.1, read on the forward strand.
ATCGCGAAACTGCCGACGATACACAACCGAGGGGGAATTAAACTTGAACAAAATGGAGGGGCGTGAGGATCACCAGCCCCTTGATACGTCATGAGTCACACAAGATGTCATGGGTCACGATGGCAAATGTGTAATTCAGAGATGTAACTTCGGATTGGTCTACCAAAGAGACTGGGATAATCGACCGTATTATCTCAGGTTAGAATCTTAACACCATTAGTGACCACCTAACAGATTTCTAACTTCCGTTATCTTTCTCTTGACTACTATAAATAGTAGCTCATTCTTCAAGAAACAGGTTGGAGAATTTTGCGAGGACAGACAAAAGCTCTAGCATAACTCTGAAAGTGCTCACGAATTTCTAGATCCGGACTCCTAGTTCCTCATTATTTGACCTGATTGGTGTTCAACGGTTCTTTTGTCTTAACTTCTTAATTCTTCTAAAGACGAGGTATGGTCGGTAATCGACTTAGGCTTTCATCCGTTGGTAACTATTGTTGGTGACTCCCCCTCACACAAAAACACCCTTTACAAATACCGTAATCCTTAAGCATCTGTTTCATCTATATCAATTGAGTGCAACAGCTTCCAGCTGCAATGTACTTAGCCTTAGTAGTTGACAGAGAAATTGAGTTTTGCTTCTTGTTGTACCAAGACACTAGGTTGTTTCCGAGATAGAAACACCCTCCAG
>JAUPMG010134076.1:0-11413 GCA_031762675.1 Pachysandra terminalis
ATTAATACTTTACCATCTTCCTAATTAATTTAATCTATTTTATTTTAGTTTAATTTAGCTTACTTTGATTTGTTAGAATAAGATAATAAATTTCTCTTTTCTTTGTCTAACCAATTTTAATTAGATTTAATCTGCTAAATTAACAACTTTAAACCCATTCAGTCCTTGAGGTTCGACACCCTCAAAATTGCCCTATCCTACAAGGATTCGTCCTATTGCTAGCGGTTAATTAAAATTAATTACACATCAATCACAATCGGATTCAAACTCCTTATCAGTCACGCAACTGTGGCTGTACGTGTGCGCTCGATCGCACTGGCCTTGCGCTCGATCGCAGTGCGATCGATCATACTGCGATCGATCGACTGTACACAGTCTGGGCTTTCTTTTGAGTTCGGACTTGATCTCTTGGGATTCATTTGGGCTTCCTCCGTGGGTTTCCACCATGGGTTTCCTCCTTGGGCTTCAAGGTGTAATTGGGCTTTGATCACCTCCTCTTACGTGCCTTGAAGCTTGATCCAATTTGAAGCTTTAATGGCTTGGTTTAAGCCCATATTCTCCACATCCTCATCAAACCTGCAAAGCAGCAAACGTGCATTAATTCATTCACATTAATATCTCTCTAAAACTAATAAACAACAGTAATAAGCTCAAGAGTGCAAGTGTTACACACTTATCACACCCCCAAACCTACACTTTGCTAGTCCTCGAGCAAAGGAAGAATTATATTGGTGCCCTTATTAAAACTCATCCATCATTATTACCAACAGAAAATTTTCAACTTAGTTAATCATATCAGCAAGTAGGAAATCATAAGTGAACTCAATGAATTGAACCTAAATCCTTAAGACTCGATTCCTTGTCTCCATAACATATTCAAAGCTAAACTTAATCCAATCCTATTTAAATACCCATATTCAAGCAATTTAATATATGCAAGTGAAAGTGAGAATCACAAATTATGAAATAAATGCTAAGTAGTCATGTCAAACCAAATGTACAAAGATTAAATAAGTTCTCAAAATAGACTACTCATGCTCTCATTCTTTTTAATTATTATTCTCTTTTTTATGCAATACACGTGACATGTGCAATGTCTAGCTCTCATTCAGCTACCGAAGGAACCCTTTAGCAAGCTTTCAATCAATGATCCCGTCCCAGTTGGTTCAAGTCATCAGGTGACAAGCACCCCAAAGGATCTAATCACTCAAGTTCAATAGGCTACCAAGCTAAGCTAGTCACTACATGCTTAACCAATTATTTTTTTATCAACCAATATAAAATTTCCACCTTTTTACGCGAACACTCCATGCTTTATGAGGCAAAGAGGGCCGGTTACTTAGCGAATTATAAACATGGCTGGATTTCTGTTTTTGTTTTTATAAAAGACATAGTTATATTAGAGCAATAATAATCTATTAATTGAACTAAAAAAATTCAAAGGATATAAAGTTATCTAAAACTACATTCGCATGCATCCATAATCCATGTTTCTAGTGCAGGTGTGGTCATGCAAGCAAGAATAGGGTATTAGCATAGGATAAAACTAAATTCAACCCTAAATACCTATGTGTCCTAGAATCTTTCCCTAATGAATTTAAATACAACCATCTAGTCAAAAAGTAATCCCTAAAGTGATAATTTCAACCAAATTTTAAATTTTCCAGACTTTTCACATATGGCAAAGTATGGCAAAATATATGATAAAGTATGCATATGCCTAATAATAATTGTTTTTCTTTCACACACACCCCCAAACCTAAACCCTACATTGTCCCCAATGTAGAAAATAAAAGCAATAGTATGTGAAAAGTAAGAACAATTCAACTTGATGGAGTTGCAAGGTCAAGATGATAGGAAGCCTGAAGTGCAAAGATGTACGCCCTGTGATGTATTCTTCTCCTTTTATTCCTATACAGACTCAACAAACTATGAAAGCATCTAATAAAAAAAAAAAGAATAAAACTAACTATATCCTTGTTTCGTTGGGATCTACGATTGCATTTAGCATATGCATCAAGCCTTTTAAACCCCTAGGCTGCCATAGAGGCCGAGTGAAGTCTTATGAGGGTTTATAGAATGTTACCCACAAACATATAGAAAGTATGCTATTCCTAAGAGTGCAATATAATGAAAAGCAAATATAATATTCATTACACTCAAAGGAACATCATGTATAAGCATTGAACCCCAAACAGTACTGGAAATGTTGTTTACAAAGCAAAATCTGAAGGTCTGTGAAATTGCGATCGATCGCATATATGCACTCGATCGCAACTGGGTTGATTGCAGAATTGCGCTCGATCGTAATTCTACAGATTTCTGTAAACTGTGTATAACAAATAGTAAATAAAAAGGAACTATCCTAAACAAAAATAAAAAAACAACCTATAAACAGATAATAACAAATCCTATAAAGATAAACAAAATAAAATAAAGAAAATCAAATAACAAAAGATAACTAAATCCAAATAAAAATCCTATAACAAAATAAACAAAGAAGAATAACAAAAAGCAATAAAAAAAGAAGTCCTCTAAAAAATAACACCTAAAAGACATTCAGAATGGTGGAGGTGTTGTGGATCAGGACCGAAAAATCCCTGCCTGAGAAACTGCTCCATCATCTGAAGTGTATGTCTCTGCAGATCCTGAGTGACCCTCACCTCTCTCTCTAGGTCTGTCATATGTGACATCATCTCATGGGTCTGCCGCTGGAGTTCGTGGGTGGCCTTTACCTCCCTCTGTAGATCTGTCATATCACCCCGGAGATGGTCAACTGAGTCCCGGAGATAAATGTACTCCTGATATGACATCCGGTAGGGTGGCTCCTGGTCCAGATGTATCTCAGGAGTAGCGATATAGTCCATGTAATCTACCCCAAGGTCTCTCTCCTCTGTGTACTCAGGAACCCTAGATGGTCCTGCCTCCCATGGTTCTGTCTCTCTATTTGGAACCTCAGATGGTCCAGCCTCCCAAGGTTCTATCTCTCCTGCTGGAACCTTAGATGGTCCAGCCTCCTCTCCTGCCTCCTCTACTCTAGCCTCTGCCCTAGCCTCTACGTCTAATGGTGCCTCCTGTTCCTCATCGGCCTCCCTAGCAACATAAGCTACTATGACATGAGGCAATTGGCTCATGTGTTGAACACTGAGGTTCCACTGGGCCAATCTATATTGGCCAACGCCTCAAGGAGTAGTCCCTATCCTCAAATACTACCCCCTTCCGAAGTAGCAACTCGGTAACTTAAAATGGGAAAGGTAGTTTAATCGCTTTGGCACACAGTACTCTCCTGAAGATCAGTTTCTCCCAAATGGTCTGCATCTATTCCCATATGAATATGGGAACAGAGATCCAGTAGCCTCTATGGAAGGCATATAGAGCATCCAGAAAATCCCCTCGTCTCTGGTTCTTCTGCCCAATGGGGCACCCAATTTTCTGTAACACTGAATCAATGAACCAGAGATGAGGGGGTAGCAGTGACCGAGCTGTGCATTTGCAGTGTGCATCAGCATACCGCCCCTCACTCATGTCATCTACTAGAGTATGAACATGACAATCAGGTGGGAAATGCCCAAAACGGGGAGTACCGTCTCGGCGAAATGGACTATCTAATGGGCAACCAGAGACCTCTGCTATATCATCATGGGATATGGTAATACTGACCCCATCCACTGAAGAAGAAAGGACACCATCGTTTTTAAAGTGCATGTTCTGATAGAACAATAGCACATGACTTCGATAGGCCACTTCCCTAACGGGAGAGAACAAAGCGGATAACCCCCTTTTTCGTAATGCCTTTACGGCCCATTTGGTATCGGGGTTATGATTAAAAACCTCCCTCACCATAAAATCGGTCTAAGGGTTCAGTTCTTGATGTCTCCAAGAACCTGTGAACTCAGATCGGGTGGCTGCCATGGAGGATATAACCAAAAATATAAAGAAAAAGCATGCTGGTCTGATCTGGGAAAAAGTCTCTTGTTTGCAGATGTGCAATCGATCTGGGCAGGTCTGAGATCGATCGCAGATATGCGATCGATCTGAGTATAAGCAGGTCTAAAAAAATAGTATGGTTTTGTAAGAAAACCCTAACTAACTCAAGATCTAGCACAAAAATCAATCGACAAGAAGGAATCTAAAGCAAAGAAAGGAGAATCGAGGTACCTGGAACAAGAGAGAGAGACGTGCGCCCGATCGAAATGAAGAAACCCTAAAAGAAAACCCTATAAAACCTCACTAAAACCGCGCACGCGGCTCTCTGCCCGAGTACGCTCTAATGGATCCTTATACTTAGGAGCAATGTGATAGACATAATCGAGTGTAACCGTAGGTGGTTTAAACTAGATAGGAGGTGGTGACTCTAATGAATAGCCAAGAGGTGTAAGAGAGGATGGTGGTGGTTCTACCTTAGGGTTCCATAGAGGATCTAATGGAGTGCATGTATGCGAAGGTATGCCCTCTAATGGATCCTTAGGTGGAATGTATGGGGATGCTTCCTCAAGTAAATCAGTAATGGGTTTGAGGTCAACGCAATCCCTAACACCTAAATCAGAAGGTTGAGAAAGTGAGTTTTCAATAAAGAAACACTCACCTCAATCCGGAGAGTGGGAGGAATTAAAATATTTAGATTAACCCATAGGTTTCCAAAAGACAACTCCATCACTCCCGATCTACAGTTTATACGTGCATTGGCTGTAGCTAAGAAGGGACGCCCGAGAATGATGGGAATGCTCCTATCAGGGTCCATGACAGGTTCCGTATCAAGAATGATAAGGTTTACTGGAAAGTAGAACTTGTCCACCTGTAGGATAACATCCTCAACTATTCATCGAAGTTTCTTTATGGATCAATCAACCAACTGCAGTACAACTGATGTAGGTTTAAGTTCCCTCAAACCTAGTTTCATGTACACCGAGTAGGGAAGCAAGTTCACACTTGATCCTAAGTCAAGGAGGGCTAGGAGGAGGGGGAGCTTGTTGGTATTGTTGGGGAGGGGGTCGATAATTTGATTGTGGACGAGCTTGGTAATACACTCCATAGGGTGCTGCTGAATTTTCCATAGCTGGAGCTCGCTATGAAAAATTCGGATGATTCCTCCATCCCGGGTTGTAAGTATAGAGTATGGATCATTACCCAGTTTGGAGAAGGTAGCATTGAAAATTTCATGAGATGAATCCGAAAACTGTCCCGAGGAAGGACAATCTCTAGTATGGTGTGAGGGACTATAGCATAGTGCACATGGTTCATTCGGGATGGACATGTGAGGTGGAGTAATAGGAGCAAAGCCAGCTGCCATAATCTGGTCTAGCTTTCGTGATAATGCATCCACGTTATTAGTCACATCCGATGAACTAGTCACCTCAAAAAGACTTTCAGCCTTAAGGCCCGGTGCCCTCCCACTAGATGAGGCATGCTCTACAGAATTTTCACATAGATTCTCGAAGAGAGTCCATGCTTCATTCTCGTTTTTTAGCACAAAATTGCCACCACATGAGGCATCCACTATTTGCCTATGTGGTTCACTTAAACTGTCATAAAAGCATTGTACGAGCGGCCACTTAGGAATTTGTTGGTGTGGGCACTTTCTAAGTAAGTCATTGAGTCTTTTCCAACTCTCATGAATTGTCTCCCCTTCCACTTGGGAGAAGCTAGTGATAGCTCTTTTAATATGGTTGGTCTTTCCTATGGGGAAATAGTTTTTCAGGAACTCATGTTGCATTTGAGCCCAAGTGGTGATAGTATTTGCCTCCAAGTAATTCAGCCAATGCTTGCCTTTATCCTTACGTGAAAAGAGGAATAGCCGCATCCTTAAGACATCATCGGAAAAATTCTGCAATTTAATGGTAGTGCAGATTTCGAGGAATTCATAGAAGGCTCCTCATTATTTAGTCCATAATATGATGGGAGCATCTGAATTATGCTGGACCTAATCTCATAATCACTTCCCGTGACTTGCGGCATCTGAATGCATGAATGAGAGGTGTATGTATTAGGGATATAGTGATCCGTAAGTAATACGGGCCTCTCTTCTTCTGCTGGTTCCATGGTTGCAGGTGTATGTCTTCCTACAAAGCTAGAATCCTCTAAGTTCTTACGTTCTCTAAGGGTCCGTTCTAATTCTTGGTTGCAAGATAAAAGTGATAGGGCAAAGGCACACCTACCTTTTATACACCAGTAACAGAATTATCCTAAAAAAAAATAAAAAGAATACCTGGCTAGTGTGGCTGCTGGAAAAATTCTAGGCAGTTCTGAGAACAGTCGCTCTATCGCACTAGTTCTTGTGCTCGATTGCACTCTTGCGCTCGATCGCAATTCGCTCAATTGCACTTCTGCGCTCGATCCTAAGTCGCTCGATCGCAATCCTGCGCTTTATCGTCTGTAGATAGAACCTGAAAAAGACAACACACACAGCTGTAAAAAGAATAAAAAAAATACCTAAACTAAAATCTAACAAATTCTAATAGACCTAATCTAACAAAATTAGCAATCTAAACCATTAACCATTCCCCGACAACAACGCCAAAAATTCATGTGTGCAATATTAACTACCACTCGCAATAGGACAAATCTTTGTAGGATAGGGCTATTTTGAGGGTGTCAAACCTCAAGTACTGAATGGGTTTAGTTTGTTAAATTACCAGATTAAATCTAAATAAAATTAATTAGACAAAGAAAAGGCAAAATTATGATCTTAAACTAAAATTCAAAGTAAACTAAATTAAAAGGGATTAATCAGTAAGGAAAACTGTAGAGTATTAATTATCCCTCTAGCTCTTTTATTATGGCAATCTCATGAATTCCTAGGCATTAATTCACTGTCAGAAAACAGAGTTGTGTGGCTACAAGCATAGACAATGTCCCAAAAAGTATCATGCTAAGAATAAGCATAGCCTATATGTCGATTTCTCTAGGCATAAGCTATCAAATTCTTAGGCATAATTTACACTATCATATGGGATAAGTATAACCCATCTTCGGATGGCACGGCCTGTCTACCTACACTAACTAATCTACTTGTAGTACAATCCGTCTTCCCTAGGTATGGCATATCAAATCTTATCATTCCCATCATGTCATGAGCACTATTGCATAATTAGCATTCCTATAATGACAGAAAATAGGAACAAAGCTTAACAAAACTAATGGCCAATCATTCTATTAGGCTTGAATATTAAATATTAGGTTCGATTTCTATAAAACCTCTTAATCATGCAATCATGAAAAAAGTGAATAAAAAGCCTAAAACCATGAGATTAAACCATAATCAAAAGATTAGAGTTTACATTAATACTCCACAAGGGAGTTTAGCCACTCATGGTTGATTGATCTTCAACAAGGCAGTAGAAGGTCATCTCCACGATCTGCATACGCTCCAACAAGCAAGAAAAATGAAGAACAAAGCAAGAATGCGAAGAACACACGAAGAACAAGAAGAAACGTGAATCCCACTTCAATTCAAACTCAAAATTCGTTCCTCCCCCTATATACGACCCACTCATAGTCTTATGATACATATTTCCTAATCTAATAATTATACAAAGAAACGGAAGACAATCACAGTCGGACTCAAACTCTTTATTAGTCACGCAACTGCTGCTGTACGTGTGCGCTTGATTGCACCGGCCTTGCGCTCGATTGCAGTGCGATCGATCTTCTCTACACAGTTTGGGCTTTCTTCTGAGTTTGGACTTGATCTCTTGGGCCTCATTTGGGCTTCCTCCGGGGGTTTCCACCGTGGGTTTTCTCGTTAGGCTTCAAGGTGCAATTGGGCTTGGAATTGGGCTTTTATCACCTACTATTACGCGCCTTGAAGCTTGATCCAATTTGAAGCTTTAATGGCTTGGTTTAAGCCCATATTCTCCTCATCCTCATTAGACCTGCAAAATAGCAAATACGCATTAATTCATTCACATTAATATCTCTCTAAGACTAATAAACAACAGTAATAAGCTCATAAGTGCAAGTGTTACACACTTATCACACCCCCAAACCTACACTTTGCTAGTCCTCGAGCAAAGGAAGAATTAAACTAATGCCCATATTAACACTCATCCATCATTATTGCCAGCAGAAATTGTTTGAACCAGTTGATCATATCAGCAAGCAGGAAATCATAAGTTAACTCAATGAATTGAATCTAAATCCTTAAGAATCGATTACTTGTCTCCACAACATATTCAAAGCTAAACGTAATCCTATCCTATTTAAATACCCATATTCAGCAATTTAATACATGCAAGTGAAAGTGAGAATCTCAAATTATGAAAAAAATGCTAAGTTGTCATGTCATACTAAATATACAAAGATTAAATACGTTCTCAAAATAGACTACTCATGCTCTCATTCTTTTTAAATATTCTTCTCTTTTTTATGCAATACACATGACATGTGCAATGTCTACCTCTCATTTAGCTACCTAAGGAACCCTTTAGCAAGCTTTCAATCAATGATCCCGTCCCAGTTGGCTCAGGTCATTAGGTGACAAGCACCCAAAAGGATCTAATCACTCAAGTTCAATAGGCTACCAAGCTAAACTAGTCACTACATGCTTAACCAATTATTTTTTTATCAACCAACATAAATTTTCCACCTTTTGTACGCGAACACTCCATGCTTTATGAGGCAAAGAGGCCCGGTTACTTAGTGAATTATAAACGTGGATAGATTTATGTTTTTTTTTATAAAAGACATAGTTATATTAGAGCAATAATAATCTATTAATTGAACTAAAAAAATTCAAAGGATATAAAGTTATCTAAAACTACATTCGCATGCATCCATAATCCATGTTTCTAGTGCATGTGTGGTCATGCAAGCAAGAATAGGGTATTAACATAGGATAAAACTAAATTCAACCCTAAATACCTATGTGTTCTAGAATCTTTCCCTAATGAATTTAAATACAACCATTTAGTCAAAAAGTAATCCCTAAAGTGATAATTTCAACCAAATTTTAAATTTTCCAGATTTTTCAAATATGGCAAAGTATGTCAAAATATATGATAAAGTATGCATATGCCTAATAATAATTGTCTTTTTTTCACACACACCCCCAAACCTAAACCTACATTGTCCCCAATGTAGAAAATAAAAGCAATAGTATGTGAAAAGAAATAACAGTAGAACCTGATGGAGCTGCAAGGTCAGGATGATAAGAAGCCTGAAGTGCAAAGAAGGACGCCCTGTGATGTCTTCTTCTCCTTTTATTCCTATAGAGTCAACAAACTATCAAAGCATCTAGTAAAAAAAAAGAAGAAAACTAACTATATCCTCGTTTCGTTGAGATCTACGATTGCATTTAGCATATGCAACAAGCATTTTAAGCCCCTAGGCTGCCCTAGAGGACGAGTGAAGTCTCGTGAGGGTTTACAGAATGTTACCCACAAACATATAGAAAGTATGCTATTCCTAAGAGTTCAATGTCAAGAAAAGCAAATATAATACTCATTACACTCAAAGGAACATCATATATAAGCATTGAACCCCAAACAGTACTAGAAATGCTGTTTACAAAGCAAAATCTGCAGGTCTGTGAAATTGCGAGCGATCGCACCTGGGTTGCTCTCGATCGCAATTGGGTCAATCACAGAATTGCGCTCGAATGTAATTCTGCAGATTGCTGTAAACAATGTATAACAAATAGTAAAGGAAGAGAAACTAGCCTAAACAAAAAAAAAAAACAACCTATAAACAGATAATAACAACATCCTATAAAAATAAAAATAAAAAATCAAGAAAATCAAATAACAAAAGATAACTAAATCCAAAAAGAAATCCTATAATAAAATAAACAAAGCAAAATAACAAAAAGCAAAAAAAAAAAAAAAAAGAAGTTCTATGAAAAATAACACCTAAAAGACACTCAGAATGGTGGAGGTGCTGGTGAATCAGGGTCGAAAAATCCCTGCCTGAGAAACTGCTCCATCATCTAATGTGTCTATCTCTGTAGATCATGAGTGACCCTCACCACTCTCTCTAGGTCTGTCATATGTGACATCATCTCATGGGTCTGCCGCTGGAAGCCGTGGGTGGCCCTAACCTCCCTCTGTAGGTCTGTCATATCTCCCCGGAGATGGTCAACTGAATCCCAAACATACATGTACTCCTGATTTGACATCTGGTAGGGTGGCTCCTGGTCCAGATGTATATCAGGAGTAGCGATATAGTCCATGTAATCTGCCCCAGGGTCTCTCTCCTCTGCATAGTCAGGAACCCTAGATGGTCCTGCCTCCCATGGATCTGTCTCTCTAGATGGAACCTCAGATGGTTCAGCCTCCTAAGGATCTATCTCTCCTGCTGGAACCTTAGATGGTACAGCCTCCTCTCTTGCCTTCTCTAGTGGGGCCTCCTCTCCTGCCTCCTCTACATCTAATGGTGCCTCCTCCTCCTCATCAGCATCCCTAGCAGCATAAGCTGTTACGATATGAGGCAAATGGCTCATGTGTGAAACACGAAGGTTCCACTGGTCCAATCTATATATCGGACAACGCCTCAAGGAGTAGTCCCTATCCTCAAATACTACCCCCTTCCAATGTAGCAACTCGGTAACTAAAAATGGGAACGGTAGTTTAATCGCTTGGGCACGCAGTACTCTCTTGAAGATCAGTTTCTCCCAAATGGTCTGCATCTGTTCCCATATGAGTGTGGGAACAGAGATCCACTAGCCTCCATGAAAGCCATATAGAGCATCCAGAAAATCACCCCGACTTTGGTTCTTGTGCCCAATGGGGCACACATTTTTCTGGAACACTGAATCAGTGAACCAGAGATGAGGGGGTAGCAGTGACCGAGCTGTGCAGTTGCAATGTGCATCAACATACCGCCCCTCACACATGTCATCTACTATAGTCTAAAGCTGGCAATCAGGTGGGAGAGGCCCAAAACGGGGAGTACCGTCTCGGCGAAGTGAGCTATCTAGTGGGCGACCAGAGACCTCAGTTATATTTTCATGGGATATGGTCATATTGACCCCATTCACTAAATAAGAAAGGACACCATCGTTGTTAAAGTGCATGTTCTGATATAACAATCGCACATGACGCCGACAGGCCACTTCCCTAACGGGAAAGAACAAAGCGGACAACCCCCTTTTCGTAATGCCTTTACGGCCCATTTGGTATCGGGGTTATGCTTAAAATCCTCCCTCACCATAAACTTGGTCTCAGGGTTCAGTTCTTGATGTCTCCAAGAACCTGTGAACTCAGAACGGGTGGCTACCATGGAGGATATAACCAAAAATATAAAGAAAAAGCAAGGTAGTCTGATCTGGGCAGAAGTCGCTCGATTGCAACTGTCTGAAAACAGACTTGTGTAGCTACAAGCATACACAATGTCCAAAAAAGGTATCATGCTAAGAATAAGCATAGCCTATCTGTCGATTTCTCTAGGCATAAGCTATCAAATTCTTAGGCATGATTTA
>JAUPMG010134087.1:0-11413 GCA_031762675.1 Pachysandra terminalis
AAAACATAGGAAATTCGTTTTTAATTAATACCATCTAGAAAACTTAAGTTAGAGTTCAATTAGGAGTCCCTAATAGCCTAAGATTGAAGCATACTAATTGTATTGGGACTCTAGGTAGTTTCTAACACCTAAACTTATAAAAATAAGACTTTTAGACTAATCTAAACCTAGGAAAACAATAAGAAACGTGGGAAGACCTTGGGAAAGGAGATCTAATACATCAAAATATTAGAAGCTTAGAAGATCAAGGAAGAACAAGAACAACATCAAAATTCTACAATTCAGGTGAGTTTTCATTTAGCGTCTCTTATATTTACTTCTACCCTAATGTGATATCATGGGGGATTCTTTGTTTTTATTTTGCATAACCCTTTCCCATAATCCTAATACTAAAACTCAGAAATAAAGATCCATAAAGATAGTTTAATCATCACCATACATTAAGAAACCATAGGAATAACTAAAACTGGAAAATTGTACAGATCTGAATAATCGATTTAAAAACCTAGGTAACTATTTTATATAATTTATTTTTTATTTTTCTAAGTTACCTCTCTTCATTAGAAACATATCAAAACAAGTTTGAGGTGATTCCGATATGTATTTAGAAAGTTATGGCCAAATTACCGACTGTATGTCAAATCTGGAAAACCCTGAAGGCTGCCTTGCCCACGTGCGTGGCATACAGCACCCCTGCTGCCGGCGCGCGCGGGTAACATGCCTCTCCCCTGTCGGCAGTGAGCGCAGCAGCTGCCGACAGAATGCCTGCACATCCCTAAAAGCCTAGTTAGGGCATATTTTTTATCCCTTTGACACCTAGATCTCTTAGATACCTATTCTGATGTAAATTTTGGTATGATTGATGAGTTTTGATGATAGTTAGGATAATATTACATGTTTGACTTACCTAAACCCTATGCTTAAACCTATTTAATCTTTAACCCTAGGATGACTAGAAGAATACCCTATACAAAAACCTTCACCAAAATTTACCCTAGCCCAACTGGTGTACCGAGACCCTACCGATACCCTGTCAGTTGAGCACACCTTGACCCTACACTGTAGCCAGGCCCCACCGGTGTGCCGGAACCCTGCGGGTTGGCCATAGTGACTCTAATTTGATAATCTGAGACCTTGTAGGCCATTTATTAATAGACCTAACATACTTTTGACTTCCAATACATTCTAATGACCCTCTAAACCTTCTATATGGCATGAAATCTGTATAGACCTAATGATATGAACTATGAACATGTTGGCATGATAATTGATCCTATGAACTATTGTGTGAACCACCTATGTGAATGGATAACTATTGAATTGAATTAAGACCTTGATTGTGTGAACATCTCATTCTTAACATTCCATAAGACATCTAATATTTAATTATACTAGGTATAACATCATCATCACAATAGTTGTGCATGAAACTATATATGTGTATATTATGTGATTATATTAGTCTAGTATCATGAGATTGTGCTCATGTCCATGCTGATTTGAATATATGTATTGTGTTATCATTGTGTGAATTGCATTAATAAACGGACCTGAATTCATGAGTTGCATATGAAATCCCGACCGAGAAGGCTTCTTTCACCATTAACCAATTATTATGTATATTGCCTGAGACTCAAGGCATGTTATACCATTATTTTTTCAAATCCATTGAGAGACTTATTATTATTTTCGCCCAAGGTGAGAGGTATGGGACATAAAATACTTGTGGTAAGATGAAAGGATTTGGGATAGGCCTTGTATGGGGGTCCCAATCTGAATCATACGAGAACCCTTTGGGATTCAGGTAATTCACTTTACAACTGAGGTTAGTCCTATTTATGGACGGACGCCTTGGATTTTTGTATTGCCCTGACCTCAAATAAGTGGGGGAATTGTGCCCTCTTGGTCGAAACCCCTTAAAACTATGATGCGCACATATAATATTTTACATTGAGAGTGGCCTTGTGTGGTGGGATGGTTCGCTAAGACATCTTGCTCAATGTAATTGATTGTTCTAGTGTGGGACTCGAACCATTCGAATACCGAACATCATGCATTCTGCATTTTCATGTGTTTGTTGGCATTATATATGTTATCTTGTGTATGATGCAGAAGATATGATTTTCATATAGACTTAGGCATATAACATGATAAAATGACCATGTGATATCGTTATGATACAGACCAAGGTGAGATTTGGTAAGAGAACATTATGCTGTTGTTATTATCATTATCATTATACATTTTTCAGATTTCATTATCATCACATACATATTTTGTAGTAGCATTAAGTGTTGAGTAAATACCTTATTCTAAAGGTCTACTCACACGAGCTTTGGCTTACGGATATTACAATGTGTTTTTCAAGTAACTAATGGAAGAAAGATCACAAATGACATCTATAGGAAAGGGGATCCAAAGATAGAAATTTAGAAGATAAATTGATGTAATAGATTAGTAAGATTAATTTCCAGAATTTGTAAAGTAAGGACATTGTAATTACTAACTTATATTTTATTAGAACTGTTATAAATGACTTCGGCTTATATTCTCATATTGCTTGCCACTCCCATAGGAATATGGAGTGAGAGTTGCAATCCAACCCGATTGTGGATCCACGGATCTAAAATAGTTTGGGTCGTGACACTTAAGCATATGAAACCATTTTTAAAAAATCCATTTTTCACAACGTGTGGATCCTTGGGTAACCATCACATCTCAAGTCTGTAGAGGCCTACCCTATGTGGGTTTCTCTCTCAGCTTGGGCTTACCAAACAGGTTCCTCATAGGAAAATCATAGTAATCAAGTCAATATCTCATGTGTTAGTCTATACCCAAGGTATCACATGGGGTATTAGACTAGGCTATCACAACCGAAAAGTCCATATGCAACTCATCATATTCAATTCCTTTAAATTAATGCAACACACAATGCATCATAGACATATATTCAAAACATCAAACACATTGGCACAGTCCCATGATTCTACTCTACAAGGCACGACAGTGCTCAAGGTGCACACTAATCATAAGTAATGATTCTCTAGAATAAACGATGTAATGAATACAAATAGGCAAGGTATGATTAGCTACCCTAGAGTAGCAAGCCCAATAAGTAAATCTAAGGAAAATATTAATAGGTAATACTAATACATACATACATTTAAACATGTCATTACACTCTAAATATACGAAATCATCCAACTCTAAGAGAATACAATATAATCAGAGTTAACAGAAAGCGTGCATCAAAAATAAGACAACACATGCATTAACAAATAAAATAATACTAACATCCACCTATGTGGGTCAACCATCACATGGCGATACACTGAGGGCAAAGTCTGTGCTTAGAATTGCACAGACAGGGAAAGGAACTAGTGGAAGGGTTTGGGGCAATCTACATGAGTTTCCAAAGAAACTCATATTGCTAGGCTAACTCAAGAAGGGCTAGACCTAGGTATGATAGGTCACCTCGGTTGGGCAAGTCTACTAACTCCAAAAGTGTATTGAAATACTAGGAAAGGGGTAACATAGATGTCCAACGTCATAACCTAGACAGAGGACAGGTATAGAGTCTCGACGAGGTGCTCGGCGAACTGAGAGCGGTTCGGCGAGGTGCTCAGTGCGTCGAAATGGGTTCGGCGACCCAACCAGAACACAAACCTAGGTCACTGAGATTCGGCGGCATACTCGGTGAGCTGAGGAGGTCGCCGAAAGGTCACGGTGGTCTCTTCGGTGGATCGAGAAGGTCATCGAAAATTGGGCCAGGTCCAACAGCGTACCAAGAGGGTCTCTGCGGGGTCTTCAGTGAACCGAGGAGGTCACCGAAGGGTCTCGATGGGGTAGTTCGACGAGCCGACGAGGTCGCCGAAAGTCGGGTTCAGGAGATTCCGAAGGGGATTTCTAGCGAAATTCACCCAAGGCTTGCTAACCACTTAATGGGGCTTCAAAATGGCCCCTAGGCTAAGGGGAATTGGTCTACATGGAGATCCACTAGGTATCCTTGAATCCAAACCCTAGAAAATGGATTTTCCACAATCTGTGTCGCAGAGGTCGTCTACAAGGGACGGGTCCTCAAGGGCATGGGATTTGATCCCTAAATAATCAAATCAACAGCCCAAACTCATGGGAGAAGGAAGAACACAGCCACATACAATCTTCTCCCATGCTCACAATGTTAAAATAAAAGTAAATACTCGAACATAGAAGGAATACTTAACTTGGGGTGCGTCAAGTCGTATCCAAAGCTGTTCCACCAAGCCGGGTCGCCTCAGAGGTCGATCCGCTAGTATCCAGGCATCTGGGGTCTTCCTCCTTCTTCTCCAAGAGAAAAGAGAGTTGAGAGGGAGAGAAAGTGAGATAAATGGGGTTTAAGGTTCTATTTATAGGCAAAGGGCATACTTGTAATATCAAAACAGCCATAAGGGCAAAATCGGGTTTCTAGCTCTATAATTACCTATTTACTTTCTAATTAACTTCTGATTGTGAAATTAGGTTAAAGGTCAGAAAATGGGTCTACCATGTTGTTAAAACTAATTATTATCTTGCTAATTGATTTTATTTCTTATTTAACTTCTAAGTCAAGTTATCTGACCCGTATTACTTCCTAAGTCTATATGGTTAACCTGATCAGTTTTAGGAGACTTAAAGGTTTCTAAATATTTTATTAAGATTAAGGATCTTAAGAATTTAAGTCCTAATTAATTAATGAGATTAAATTACTAATCTTATGAAATTACTATTTTACCCTTAAGTTTTTAAGTTGTAGTTTTATGAAAATTTCATGGTGTTACAGAATGGAAATGGGAGCACATGACCATAGATTTCATTGTAGGGTTGCCTAAGTCCAAGACTGGGAATGATTCTATCTGGGTGATTGTGGACCGTTTAACCAAGTCGGCTCACTTTTTTCTAGTACGGATTGTCACTAGAGATGAAATAGCACGGCTATACACTAAGGAAATCGTAAGATTACATGGGGTGCCGGCAAGCATTGTTTTTTACCGAGATACTAGATTTACATCAGAGTTTTGGGCGAGTTTATAGAAGGCCTTGGGCACACAACTGAATTTCAATACTTCCTTCCACCCACAGACTGATGGAATGACAGAGAGGGTTAATCAGATACTTGAAGACATGTTTATAGCCAGTGTACTGGATTTCAAGGGGAATTGGAGTGTTAATATCCCTTCGGCTGAATATTCATATAACAATAGTTTTTAATCGAGCATCGGCATGGTTCCATTTGAGGCACTTTACGGGAGACCATGTAGATCACCGATGTGTTGGACAGATGTGGGAGAAAGTAGTGTGCTTCGACAAGAAATTATCCAAGATACTATAGAAAACGAAGAAATAATTAGAGCAAGACTACGAGCAGTTCAGAGTCGTCAGAAGAGCTATGCAGATCATAGAAGACAAGAGCTAGAGTTTGAGGTTGGTCACCAATGAAGGGAGTGATGAGATTTGGCAAGAAAAGTAAAACTCGAACCTCGCTTCATCGGGCCATCTGAGATATTGGAGCGCGTGGGTAGTGTGGACTAACGTTTTGCATTTCCACCTTAATTGAGCACGGTTCATGCTATTTTCCTTGTGTCAATGTTGAGAAAATATGGACCGAATCCATGTAATGACCTAAATCCACTAAGAGAATGTTCTTAATTAATCATAAGATTTTTATAAAAATAATATACATTTTTCTGATAATTAATCATATGGTTTTGAAAACTAATTTGACGTTGGGGAGTTTTTAAAACTAATTATCTTCAGTAGGGGTCTTATGGTAATTTTGATGTGGTTGGGGTATAGTGGGTTATTACCCAGAAATTAATTTTGAATTGAACACATGGTTCGAGCGTTAGAATCGTGGGTTGCTTGGGATGGTAATGGGACGAGATTGAGGAGAGGTTTCCATTCCCTCTCCCATTCATTCCCTTTAACAACAAAACAGATAGGTTAGTGGGAGGACATCAAAAGAAAGGTGAAAGAGAGCTCATACCTACATTCTTAACACTAGATGTTTTTCCCTTGCAGCTGAGATAAGAGAAGGAAGAAGAAGGAAGGAAAAGAAGAGGGGAAGAGGAAAAAGTTGTAGAGATTAGGAGAAAATCATCAGGTAAGTTAATCTTACTGTATAGTTCTCCAATGGTTTCATGTTTGTTTCAAGATTCATATTGATATTGCGATTTGAATGCATGTGATCCTAGTTGTGGTACACAATGATGTTTGCACGATTTAGTTTGTGTAATATTGATGTATGATGATTATGGTAGAATTGGACATGATGTTGTTTGGATTTGAGGTAGAAAATGTCATGCCCCGAAACCCGTGGCATGAATTCTTATGCGAGCGACACGGATTGCCATGAAACCACAAGAAATAAAAGTGTAGTGACCCTAAACAAGAATTAAGGATCTAATGGTAATCTAATTGTGTAATTGGGGATCAGATTATTAATAATAGAACTTATGGGGTGTGTGTTGATATTTCTTAAACTATATTGGGCTGGACCTAGAGTTAAACCTGTGGAACAATAATTAGGTTAATGTACTTAATAACTCAACTAACCTAATTAGTGTAGTGGGCTTAATCATTGGGTTTAACTAAATAGGCTTAAGTGAAAAACATGTGGATAAGTTCTTTTAGAAGAGTTCTAATTAAACTAGAAGGATATTTACAATAAAAGATTGGATTAAAACAAAGTAATTAGGATTAGTTTGAATTAGATTGGAAGATGTCTAATTGGTTAAATAAGGGTTAGATTTGGATTGAGATGAGAAAGTAAGATTAGTAAGAACTAAGATAGAAGGTTTCCTATTGGATGAAGATATAGAGAGATTGGTTAGAAGGAAGGAAGTAAAAGGCTAATTAAAGGAGAGTCTAGGAGGGGATGTTCACAACCAAAAGAGAGAGAAAGTGAGGCATTGGTGGCTGGATCTGAGATTGAAGAAGAAGAAGAAGAAGTAGAGAGGAAGAACACACAAGGAGCAAATCAAGAGCATAAATCTGGTAAGTTGTGATTCTGTATAATCCTTGTGAAATTTCAAAAGTAAATAATGAATGAATTCATGTTTAAATTAGATAACCTGATGTTAATGTAAAACCCTGTTCATGTCAATATATATGTGTTTTAGATTATAGAATGCGAATATGTTCTTTAAATTATGTTTACTTACTGTATAATGGCTAAAAGGATCAATGTGTACTCATTAAATAAGTGGGGATTGAAATCGGATGTGAAAAGATGAGTTAAGTTACCCAGAACATTACCAGTAACGTGACCCATCAGTAGGTGTCGATACACCGACAACCCTACCGACTGGGAGTCACTGTAGCCCATCGGTAGACGTTAGTACACAGACGACCCTACTGACAGGGAGTCACTGTAGCACATCGGTAGGCGACGGTACACCGACTACCCTACCGATGAAATTTAAGAACTAGACCGTGGCAGTCAGTAGGGTCAGTACACCGACCAACCTACCGACAGTAGATCATTGTACCACTTCGGTAGGCGTCGGTACACCGACCACCTTACTGAAGGAGAGACTTGACCACCAGATTGAAATTGATCGGTAGGCGTCTGTACACCGACCAGCCTACCGACGGATTTGATTTAGCATAATTGACTGTTTTGACTTTCGAACCTGACTATTTGATCTAGGTTTGTGAACCATATGTATTTAATGATTCTTACTCGATTATGGGTTGTTGATTTATTATGCTAGCATGTATTTATTACTTTTATATGTTCTGGAAAGGATTCTTGTGATGGCTTCCTAAGGATTGTTCGGGAGTATGGGCGCTCGGACTGCTTCCGAAGGATTCTATCACCGCATTTCCTATTGTTTGGGATGGAATCTATTGTTGTGGGTAATCGTCTTGTATGATAGACCTCCCTGGGATCATTCCCTAAATGTACGTGGGTAAACGTCCTCTTTGAAGGCCTCCCTGGGTGTTAATCCCTAAATGTACAGAAATAGCTTCGGGAATTGAGCCCAGTAGGTTGCGAATCCTACAATACCATGCTATAGACGTGTGATGATTGAATGTGGAGACAAATTGACCAAAAGGTCGTGGACCAGGGTGTTGGTGGAGATTGTGACCGACTGATCACCGGATAATTGAGTGCTTTCATATGAATCGATTGACATGATGAAATGTTTATATGATATGGATTGATTGAATATTATGTTTACTGTTATTGTTTTTATATGCCATGATGATAATATTTGCATATTTTGGACTGATAAGATGATTGGATGATTACATGGATATGATGCTGTTAAAGTTGCTTTAATTTCTATTTTTGAATTCCTAGTTCAGATCTGATGTAATAGGCTAGTTGAATAGATTGGTTTGGTTTGTAGGCTCTTCTGAAACCATTTGAGTTGTTTCTTCCGCACTCTGATTGATTTAATAAAAGCATGATTAGATTTTATTTATAAATTAATATTGTTGTGAGCTGCGTTCTATGGTTGGGAACCCGAAGGTCGCACCTCGTGATCCATGCCACCCACCTCAGGATTCGGCCACCGGGATCCGGGGCGTGGCAGAATGGTATCAGGGCACCAGGTTAGATTGCCTAGGATTAAGAGAACATAGATCTAAGTAGATGGGATCCGTCAAGTTGACGGATTCCACATCTTCAGTATGCACAATACCCTCAATATAGGGCTTTAGCCTTTGACCATTCACTTTCATCAATGTGCCATTCTTGGGGTCCTGGATTTCAATGACTCCATGTGGAAAGGCAACAATGACAATGTAAGGACCATCCCATCTAGAACGGAGCTTACCGGGAAAAAGGCGTAGTTTGGAGTTAAACAACCACACCTTTTGACCCGGTTCAAAGGACCTATGTAAGATATGTCGATTATGGAAGGCCTTTGTTTTCTCCTTATAGATCCTAGCATTTTCATAAGCATCCCTACGCAGCTCCTCAAGTTCCACCAAGTGGAGTTTCCGTTGTGAGCCAGCTAACTTCATATCGAAGTTAAATTGCTTAATGGCCCACATTTTTTTATGCTCAAGCTCAACAGGGAGATGGCATGCCTTACCGTACACAAGCCGATATAGTGACATACCAATCGGTGTTTTTTATGCGGTTCGATGTGCCCAAAGCGCATCATTGAGACGCAAAGACCAATCCTTACGATCCGGTCTAATGTGCTTAATTTCTCTATTTGACAGCTCCACTTGGCCACTTGTCTGGGGATGGTAGGGTGTGGTTACTTTATGAGTGACGGATTACTTTAGAAGTAAGGTTTGTAAAAACCTATTACAAAAGTGTTTTCCCCCGTCACTTATAATAGCCCTAGGCGTACCAAACCTACAAAAGATATTCGTTTGTATGAACTTGATGAGTACCTTATGATCATTGGTTTTGGTAGCTGCTGCCTCAACCCACTTGGAGACATAATCCACTGCCACTAAGATGTACTCATATCCAAATGATGGCAGAAGGGGTCTCGTGAAGTCTATACCCCATACATCAAAGATCTCTATAATAAGGATGGAGTTTTAGAAGCATCATGTTCCTTTAGGATATTGACCCGAGCCTTTGACATCTCTCACATGCCGTACAGTAATTATGGGCATCTTTAAATAGGAATGGCCAAAAGAAACCCGACTGTAGGACCATTGCAACCATCTTCTTGGCACTGAAGTGTCCTCCACAAGCCAAAGTATGACAAAAGGTAAAGATATTGTGGAATTCACTTTCAGGCACACATCGACAGATGATCTGGTCTGGTTTGCACAGTATTTAAATAGCTCAGGATCCTCCTAAAAATAAGATCGAACTTGTTTAAAGAATTGATTCTTTTCTTGTTTAGACCACTGACAATGTCGGCATACCAAGGCCTCCCTTTTGTAGTAATCTCAAACAGTTGCTCATCCGGAAAGGAATCATGAACTGAAATAGACTGAGAAGACTCCAAAGGGATTCGGGAAAGGTGATCAACCACAACATTCACTTCCTTTCTTGTCTCGTATTTCTAAATCAAACTCTTGTAACAAGAGTATCCATCTAATCAAAAGGGGTTTGGTTTCCTTTTTGGCCAATAAGTGTCTAGTGTCGCATGATCTGAATATATAACCACCTTGGAGCCCAAAAGATAAGAGCAGAATTTCTCCAAGGCAAAAATAACAGCTAGCAACTCTTTCTCAGTAATAGTTTAATTTACTTGAGCTTCAATAAGAGTTCGACTAGCATAGTATATGACATGTGGGAGTATGTTGACTCGCTGTCCCAAGACTGCCCCTAACGCATAATCTGATGCGTCACACATGATCTCAAAGGGAAGAGTCCAATCAAGGGGCATCATAATGGGAGCGGAAGAAAGTAGGGATTTCAGCTTCTCGAATGCCTCAAGACAAGCTCTATCAAAGTCGAAAGTAGTGTCCTTGGCAAGAAGATTGCACAAAGGTCGTGCTATCTTGCTAAAGTCTTTGATAAAGCGGAGATAAAAGATGACATGTTCGAGAAAAGAGCGAATCTACCTTACTGAAGCAGGAGGTGGAAGACTAGAAATCAATTCCACTTTCGTTCTATCTATCTCAATCCCTCTCTTGGACACTATGTGTTCCAAGAATATTCCTTCCTGAACCATAAAATGGCTCTTCTCCCAACTCAGTATCAAATGTGTCTCATTGCAACGTTGAAACACAAGGGATAGATGATGCAGACACAAATTAAAAGAGGAGCCAAAGACTGAGAAGTAGTCCATGAACACCTCTAGAAACCTCTCAACCATGTTCGAGAAGATAGGCATCATACACCTTTGAAAAGTCGCAGGTGCATTGCATAACCCGAAGGGCATGCGTCTATATGCAAAAGTACCGTAGGGACAGGTGAAGGTAGTATTTTCTTAGTCTTTGGGGTCAATACCCACTTGATTATAGACGGAATAACAGTCTAAAAAATAGTAGTAGCTTTGACCCGCAAGACGCTCTAGGATCTGATCAATAAATGAAAGTGGGAAGTGATCCTTCCTAGTACCGGAATTCAGCTTCCGGTAATCAATACATACACGCCAGCCTGTGGTCATGCACTGTGGGACTAAGTCTCCCACAGAATTCTCTATCACTGTGATACCCGATTTCTTGGGTACCACCTGTGTAGGACTAATCCAACTGCTATCAGATATGGGGTATATAATACCCGCGTCAAGAAATTTTATGACTTCTTTCATTACCACATCCTTCATGTTAGAATTAACCAACCTTGTGCCTCTCGGGAAGGTCTAGAGTCATCCTCTAGATGAATGCGGTGCATACAAATAGAGGGGTCAATTCCTTTCAAGTCTATCACACTCCATCCAATGGCCTCGTTGTGCTCTCTAAGCACAGATAATAGTCTACTTTCCTGGTCTTCTTGCAAATCAGATGCAATAATGACTGGGAGAGT
>JAUPMG010134108.1:0-11411 GCA_031762675.1 Pachysandra terminalis
ACTCTACTCCACACACCAGATCCAAACCCCTTCTCAAAATTACCTAAATACCCAACACACCTTTTGTCAGTAGGTTGATCGGTGTATCGACGCCTACCGATCAACTAAAGTTTGGATAGTCTAGTCTACATCGGTAGAGTGGTCGATGTACCGACACCTACCGAGGTGCTACAGTAGTCCCCTGTCGGTAGGCTTGTCGGTGTACCGACGCCTACCGAAAAAATGTCACAACCCAGTTATCAGTTCATCAGTAGGCTAGTCGGTGTACCTATTCCTACCGATCAGCTAAGATGGTCTCGGTCGGTAGGCTGGTCGGTGTACCTATGCCTACCGACGGTCTGTTTTCTGGATTTTTCAGCTTTGATGTAACTTTAGTAATTTGGTCATATTCTAAATTCTTTTCGGAATTACCTTAAACTTGTTTTGTTATATTCTTAACGAACAGGGGAATCATAATAAAATATAAATTAAATTATAAAAAAGTTTTAGATAGGTTATTAAATCAATAGTTCAGGTCTGTACAAATTCCCAGATTTCATAAATGCAACATTTGATACCAAAACCAAACTTATTCATCTCTAATGATCCATTAACATCTAAATGGCGATGGACCTACGAGTGTCGTGGTTGAAGGTACATTGATTATTTTTCATTCACCAGCACATGTATTGTTTGACTCGGGTGCCACGCATTCTTTCATTTCTACACAATTCATACATACTTTGGGTCTTGTCCCGTCATTAATGAGTGAATCTTTAAGCATAACTAATCCGGTTGGGGGATTGGTCATACTTAGCCGGATATGTCTGGATTGTGTAATGAGAGTAGAGGATCTTAACTTGGAAGCTGATTCGGTAGTATTAACCATGTCAGACTTTGACGTGATCCTAGACATGAATTGGCTCGCCGCCTATCATGCGAAAGTTGATGCTTTGAGAAGGTAGTGGCAGTTAACTTTCCTAAGGGAGAGAGTATAAGAATTCTGGGAAATCAGAAGGATGCCCTTCAAGCAAAAATTTTGGATTCGATGGAGGAAAGTAAAGAATTATCTTTGGAAGACATTCCAATAGTCCGAAAATTTACAGAAGTATTCCAAGAAATACCGGGATTACCGCCTTTAAGGGAGGTAGAATTTTGTATCGATTTAGTGCCAGGCACTGCTCCAATATCATTGGCTACCTATCGTTTGGCACCAATGGAATTGAGAGAGCTCAAGGGTTAACTCGATGGACTAATGAATCTAGGTTTCATCAGGCAAAGTGTCTCACCCCATGGGAGCACAGGTGATTTTCGTTAAGAAGAAGGACGAGTCAATGTAGTTATGCATCGACTATAGGCAATTGAATCGGGTCACCATTAAGAATAAATACCCTTTGCCTAGAATTGGCGACCTCTTGATCAATTGAGAGGAGCCCATTATTTCTCTAAAATAGATCTGAGGTCGCGCTATCACTAGTTGATGATAAAAGAAGGTGATGTACAAAAGACAGAGGACTAGATATGGATACTATGATTTCGTAGTGATGCCTTTCGGGTTGACTAATGCTCATGCGACATTCATGGATATGATGCACTGAGTATTTAGTGTCACGCCTCAAAAACTGTGGCACGAATCCCTACGCGGGCGGCACGGATCTCGGAGACCTTCGGGTTCCCACCAAGGAACGCGGATCACTGTAACATTCACAAATAATAAAAGTAATTAAAGGCTACTTTCATTAAAACCTCATAGTGCGGAAGCTAAATAAAACAATTTACATAACATCATTGACTTCAAAAGAGTCACATGCCTCAGTATAAATAAACTCAAAATCTAAAAAGGACATAATCCCATTACATCTAAAATTATCCATGGTTCACAACAGCATAGAGTACAAAAACTGAAATGAAGTAACAACTTGCATCTTGTCCTTATCCATCCTCATCACACATCATCCTGCAACATGAAAAGTTGCGTGAGCTTGGAATGCTCAGTAAGTGACATTTCTGTCACCAATCCTCATAAAACACGATTAGTAAAATCTGAATACAGCAATTGGAAAAGTAAAGTAACGAGAAAATCATGACATATTATGATACATGGATGAGATGAAGTATGATATGAGAATGTATCATTAAAATTCCCTACATGATATGCTTAATCAAATTAATACAAATGAGTATGGAATGTTATGAACCAAGCTAATGTCTCATGTTAAGTGACCCTTATCCTACTTCACTACCACGAATCAATTCGGGACATAGGTCACCGGGATTATCCAAATACCCCCTCTTTGTTTTGGGCGCTAACCCATTGTACGAAGGCCACCACTTGCTGATTTAATGGATGTCATACTCCAAGGTCTAGCCCACCTAATAGGATCTTGCAAGGAACCTGTACTTATTTAAATGGGAAATTAACCCATAGGTATAGTAAACCTCCAAGGAATCTCGCAAGGAATCCTTACTTATTTAAGTGGGGATTTCAAACCATAATTATAGTCGACCTCAAAGGAACCTCGCAAGGAATTCCTTCGATTTTCTCCTCCTAGGCTCACTTAACAATTCATATCAACCTAGAATGCATGTAATCATTACTTTAGGATTCCTATGATAATCCCCATCAGAAACTATCCACACGCTCATACACGCGGATAATCTACCGGAAACCATCATATGTATCATAACCACAAGTCTGTAGAATTTCCAGTGATAACACCCTTCGGAAGCTACCCGTGCATCCATACACATGAATAATCTGCCGGATGCCATCACGAGTATTCTTTCCACAAGTCAAATATGTAATAGATCATAAGTTTATAAAACTAATAAAATCACACCAAAACCACTACAAACCTGATATAACTTCACCAAGGGTTTATGATAGCAATTATCAAACAAATGGGGTCAAAACCCCAACACATATATCTGGTTGGTAGGGCTGGGGTGTGTTGTGGAAACTCAAGTAGGTCCTCCACAGGTAGGTCCAAGCCTATAGACCTTCTCTTGATCCTAATAGACCAAAACTACACTTGTTTAGTTCATAAGACCCCTCCCGATAACATGTGTTTTCTAAAATATGCTCATGTCGGTAGCCTGGTTGGTGTACCAGTGCTTGCCGACGAGGTAAATGTAATAATCCAAACAAAAATAATATGGTTAATGTGTAAATAGTAGAAAATTAGGGGTTAATTTAAAATTTTAGTAAATAGCTGTCATGTTTGACTTTAACTAATTGTGATTGGTGGGTTGTACTATAGGAAACTAGGTGCATCACACACAATCATAACTTCTTAAGTTATGACATGTGGCTAGGATCTTGTAGGAACTTTCATTACAAAATTAATGGCTGAAATTTAATTAGAAGGGATTCAAATTACGAATAGTAACTAGCCAGCTAAGACTAGAATACTAAGTCAAAGGTAAAGAATTAGAAACTCTCAACAAGAAAGAATTCAAACTAGAATAGTAACTAGTTAATTAAGGATAGGTGGCTGAACCAAAATTAAGAATAAGAAACACACTTTATTAGAAATAAATCAAATTAGAAAGAAACCAACTAAGGCTAGCATATTGATCCAAGGGCTGAGATTCAAATAAACTAATCTAAGGATAGAGACTTAAAGCTTCTAAATTCTAGATTAGTAAGTTTCTGAGAGCCTATATAAACACAAGGCCTTGGGAGATGGATCCATTAAGAAGAAGAAGAAGAAGAAGAAGAAGAAGGTGTGATTCTCAAAATACCAAATCAGCAATCATTGTAAGTATTCAAGTAAAATACTATTTTTGATATAATTAGGTGTACATGTTATATTCTTTGAGTTTGAAGTAATATATGATTATTAATTAGTTCATGGGGATAGCTTAAATATGATTTGTTTGGGTTTTTATATTAAGATATGATCCAGTTGATCTAGTAAGGTTATGTGTAAACTAATTATTGGGTTTTGTGCGGTTTATGATCTAAGTAATGGTTGTTAATGATGTTTTATGATATAAGGATGAGAAGGGTTGAAAACAGGAAATGTCTGACAAAAATGCAACATTCGGTAGACTGTTCGGCATACCGAACGGTATGCCGAGAAACACACAGGAGACTTGGCAAACCCTTTGGCATTTCCAAAGGTGTGCCGAATATCAATTAACATGCAAGTTATAGTTTTTGATTCTCCTGCTTGTTAGGAGCATATCAAAACAAATTTGAAGTGATTTTGATTCGTATACACAAAGTTATGGCCAAATTACCGAAGAGACGTCAAAGCTGAAAACACAAGCACTGTTCACTGTCCAAGGTGCCGAGGGGGGTTCGGCATGCCAAGGCCCACACAAAAATTTGTAAGTCACTGGTTAAGATACCTAAAAGACCCTTCGGCATACCAAAAAGCCTACCAGACCACCCGAGGATAGTGCTCGGTAGACTAAGGGGAGACCCTCGGCATGCCAAAAAATACCAAAGTGGTCCGTTTGACTTGAAAGTTTACATACATATCTAATTTGACTAATTGGGATTATCTATGATGTTAAAATTTGAAATCTATGATCTATTTGTATTTATGACATGTTTAGATAAAAAAATTTAGGTTTACTGAATAGGTGATATTTTGAATGCTTCTAAATTCATTATGATCATGTTAATTTGTTCAGATTTCACTTGTTCATACACATACATTGATTGATTAATTAATGTGCATGGATCTCTACACTTGCACAGCATATCCCTATATTTTTGCATAATGACCCTGTATTGGTTTAATGCATTGACTTGACCTTCATAACTTTATATTACTGGAGTTTATGATCGTAATAAGTTTTCCTATGATTTGAGAATCATAATATTGGTGAGGAAGTCTCGGATGGGCTGATTTACATGTGTTGAGGGACTGATCATCCCAATAGACTGACCCTCTGTTTTAACCCAAGGTGAGAGAGAACCTATTTTGGTATGCCTCAAGAGACAATCCACATGATCCCACCATGTTTCAAAACACTGTCTACATGATCCCATCATGCATTGACAAATCTACCACATGGTCTCACCATGCCTCAACATACAATCCACATAAAGGTACACGCAAACATTCACTTCAAGTCAAACATATACAATGGTTAATGAAATATGATATGATGCAAGGTTCGCACAATGAGATGCAAATGATTATGCATATGCAAGGGTAATTAGGCTTAACCTAACCACGTGCTCATTCAATAATCAATCCATTCTTTAAGGGACTTGCACTCACAGTAGAACGCCACCATTCCATTCTTTAAGGGACTTGCACCTCACGGTAGAATGCCACCATTCTTATTATTTAAGGGACTTTCACCTCACAATAGAATACCCCAATAAGACCTATTCTTTAAGGGACTTTCACCGCAAGTAAGAATACACCAGTACACTATTCTTTAAGGAGCTTTCACCACACAGAAGAATACACCAATACACTATTCTTTAAGGGACTTTCACCACACGGAAGAATGCACAAGTACACTATTCTATGGTGAGCTCACATAGAGTCACACCCCATCATAAAGTAAACTAGTTGATGCTCCCAGCACCACTCACAAACCATTCACAACCAAGCACATAGTCAATCACATTGACTTCTAGTGGATACTCCCAGCATCACTCACAAACCATACACAATTCAGATATCACTATCAATCATACACATAGTTAGTGGATACTCCTAGTACCACTCATACATCATACATAGATTAGACAACATAGCCAGTCACACTGACAACCAGCGGATACTCCCAGCACCACTCATATATCATACAAGTCAAATAGCACAATCAATCACATTGACGTCTAGTGGATGCTCCCAGCATCACTCATACATTAACTATAGATCACATAAGAATTCCTTAGAGTCATAATCAATTCATATCACAACATATACTACCAATTCATACTGAAAATCAAAAGAGCTATACACTTCTTATCGTACGTCCATTATTATTCATTTTGCAAACGAACCAAAATCATACACATATCCGAAACCTCATATGGGAGCTTCCGATAAACTTTGGGGTCAATTGGGATTCGGTAGATGCTCGGTATCTGCCGAGGGTCCTACCGCGAAGCTCAGTACATGATCTGTCGAGGCTTGGTAGATTGTCTAGAATGTCATCATTTTCTGGGAATTTTTGGTAGATGTCTCTGTTACATCCCAAACCTAAGAAATCTCAAGGGTGTCCATATAAGTTAGAAATATGACTCTCACCCCATATCCATGTGGGAGTGGTATTCAATACTTTACCAAATGATTGAAAATAACTGAAATATTTATTAACTTGGAAAATAATCAAAATAAAAGTAACTGCATCTCATAACAATCAAAAACTAAGGCAAAATATAGAAGCGGAAAGAAAATACTATAGTTCTCATGCTAATCTAATTCCTAAACAAAATAAAGCCTAACAATGGCTAATAAAATACTTTGGTATGCAAGCCAATAAAAACAAAGTAAATCCTAAATGTAAATCCTAAGCATCTTCTTCGATAAATTCAGTAGTTCCATCAAAACAAGGATCCATAATTGGGTCTCCATAATCCAAGTACTCCTCATCTAATGTGCCTGAAATATGTTGAATGAAAGCGTAAGCTACACTTAGCCAGTAAGTAATCAAATCGAACAGGGTTAATAATTTGAAGTTGGGCCAAGGCCACTTCAATTATACACCATAAATTTCAGAAAACATAAATATCAAGTATATGAACAGATTAATGAGTGCATTAAGATATAAGTGTACATGCATATGAATGGTCAAGTTTTACTATGTGCATATTGTGTACATATAATAATCATCAAGTGGGTTGTTAGCCTCCCATATTCTTTTGGAATTTTGAGACACACACATACCCAATGGATAGTTAGACACTAGGTTTGGACCAACTTTTGTAGCCTTTTTGTTGGGCAGCCCAAACCTGAGCCCGTAAGACACTAAACCCTAAGAGAGGAGTATAAATACTCTCTTTTTGTGCTAAACATTAAATGTTGCTGGAATTTGAGGAGGAAGGGGAGAAACCCTAGAGCTGGAGTTATGGTGGAGGATGAGAGTTGGTGGAGCAAATTTCACCATCAATGCAAAGTGAGAAATTTCTCAATACTTGGGTATTTAAACTCAAACTCTCTTCTGGTTATATGTGCATTCTCTTCATCCTAGATAATGTGATTGATGCCATAAATATGAGTGAACTCAAATTGGTTAGTGTTCGAATGCATGAACTTGCATATTGTATGTTATGATTACGGTGGATTTCCTGAGAAATACTCCTTGTTGATTTATCTGCATGGTTTGTGAGCTATAGGGTTTTCCATGCTAAAGTCCTCAAGTTGTGTATGTGATTGTTTGGTATGTTTAAATGTAGAGAAACAACTCTTTATTTTCATGTTGGTCTCCCCTCGAAACCATGGGAAGAACACCCTTCAGACCCCACGGATTTTAGTAACCAAAAACATAACCTAAAAACCCAAAATCGAGTCCATCGGTGAGTGGTGCCCATTGATGCACTCGCTGACAGGGACACATTTTGAACACTACAAACCATCGGTGGGTGTCGGTCCGCCGACACATCCATCGACAGAGACCCCCTCTCTTTGTGACTAGCTCGTCGGCGAATGGTCGGACTCATCGACGTACCCACCGATGAAGAAATCGGTGAGTACTTGGGACCCCGGAGAACCCGTCGACCATGCCTAGGTATTTTCGATAATTGTGACCGTCGGTGGGTGACCGGTGCACCGACGCACCCACTGAAGAGGGAGCCTTCGGTGTTTCCTCAACCTCCGAAGGACCCACCAACTAATACCTAAGTTGGAACCTTTGGTTTGTCGGTGAGTGGTCGGACCCACCGACACACTCGCCGATGCCCATCGGTGCCTGCCCTTGTGGTCCGAGGGTGCCACCGAAAAGCACTACTCTTGTTTGAGTATATTGACCGTTGGTGAGTGGTCGGACCCACCGACACACTCGCCGATGCCCATCGGTGCTTGCCCTTGTGGTCCGAGAGTGCCATCGAAGGGCTGTAACACCCCTCAGATTTGCTATTTCTTCTATTTTGGGGCGTTTTTGTAATATTCTATGTTCATAAGGGCGCTCCTGTAATTATTGTAGCCAGCTCTTGAGAACCCTTGTTGTGTCCTTTACCTTACACCCCAAATCCCCTCCCTTTAAAGAGCTTGGATGGTTGAGATTAAATCTCCCATCCAAGGGCTTAATGGAGGGTTAGGATTCTTTCTCTCTTTAGAGAATAGGGTTCTAAACTCTTTGTGTTGTGCGTTTTGTTGGAGAAGAGTGTTGGAGAAACTCAAGAAAGAAGTGGGGAAGAGGAAGAACATTAGCAAGGAGTCATCTTCAACCAAGAATCTTCACCATTTTCATGTAAGAGGATTGCTGGAAATCAAGTAAGTGCATTGTGTGCATTTATGGTGTTTTACCTTAGGATTGTTTTGTGCTTTCTTGAATCTATTGAACCATTGAAGGATTTCATGTATTATTGATGTTCTTCATGCTTTAATGATGGATGTTGAACAAATGATTTATTGGATATTGGTTTATACACATGTTCTAGGTTAAAATTGATGAAATGGGTGTTTAAGATACAATTCTCTATGATTTTCATATTAGATAGGTATGATTGTTTGAGATTATTATGTGGAATGATTCCTTGGATTGAACTGGAATTTCGGACCTACTTTGCCCAGAAAACACAAGAACCTTAGGTGGATTTGAATAGAAATTCGACAGGTGCGATTCTGGGCAAAAAGCCCAGAAATTGCGGCTGTCGGCTAGTGCGTCGGTGCGCCGACGGAGGCCGGTGGGTGAAAAACACACCCACCGAGCGCACACCAAAGAGAAACCATTGGGGTAAGTTGTCGATGGGTGGTCGGTGAGACCGACGGACCCGCCGACCATATGAGTTGCAGACAGGGAGTAGGACTTTTGGACCTGAGTGGTCGGTGAGTCATCGGTGACAACGACAGACCCACCGATGGGCTTCGGGGGATCCGACGGGACCCATCGACGAGATAATGACATTTGGACCTTCGAGGTCGGTGAGTCGTCGGTGGGACCGACCACACTCGCCGATGGGCGTCGGTGAGTGCGTCGGTCCGCCGACGGACTCACCGACAAAGCAATTCTGGCTCTTCTCGAGGGGTAGATCAGCCACCGACAGGACCCATCGAGGCAGGCACTTGACTGAGGATTTAAAAGGGGATTCTCATGTGAATGATACCCCGTTCCATTGGAGTTATGTAACTAATGTTTTATGCTTCCATTACATGCCTATTATGTGTTATAGCATGTTGAATGATGAATGTGATACGCTTGCATTTCATGTCATGTTATGATTGTGAGATACACTGTATATGCTTTCCTTTCATAATTGATATATAATTGAAGCATGATTGGAACGTTAAATGATTATGGTACATTCATTTAGTTGTTTGTTTAACATCATGCATCTAATGGCCACGCATGCATATGCAGTCCTTGTGAGGACTTGGACCACAAATTACCACTAAATCTTTTAAGAATGGCGAGAGGGAAAATGTGAGGATACTTAATTGGGCTCTAGGATGAGACCCAAATGAAAGTTAAGACTCTGGTGTCCCATGAGGGACTATATTTATTATAAATCCAAGATGATTTAAGGGTGAGGGATTAGCTACCCCAAGAGCCCACGGATACCTATGTATATCGTATTATATATGTAGAGGGTAAATTCGATTGATAGTTGTGAATGGGTACTATGCCACGGAGGGAGGTTCACGAAGATGATGCCCTTAGACTATCCTGTTGAGATGGTGTGTCCCCGATAAAAACAAAAGCGGGGCATGAATTCCCTGGGGTCGCAAGTCCCTTAAAACTGTGTTGTACACACAGAATAGGCAAGGTGTCCTTAGCCCGAAAGGGGCCGTGTATCTGAGGATTGATACGTGGTGATACAGTCCGGATTAGGCGTGGGCATAAATCACATCATAATATCAACGACATGTATTTGCATCCACGTGATTGCTTAGACCAATTGTTGGGTTGATTATAAAGTGTTCATGTCATTGCATATAAATGAATGAACCCTTGCATCGATCATGGCATCGCATGCATACACAAGCATCCTAGTTATTACACTTTATCTGCACATTGTATTTACTGGGCGTGTAGCTCAAGCCTTTTGGCTCCTAACATTTCAGGGGAGTACTTTAGGCTGGATGAGGACTACGACCGAAGCTGTTGATCGATTGCTTCGAGGAGACCATGGCCATAATATAGATTCTTTTTGTATATCTTTATTTGGTCTGTATACATTTGAGGGATTGGGAGGATGGAGCTTGTTGATTCCAGTATATTGTTTATATACTTGTTTATCCTTGGATGCCCCTATATTTTTTGTCAGGGGTTCGTCTTGTTTCCTCATTGGGCCCTGCTGAGGCATGAGGAGACATTTATGATGTTTCTTTAGATACATGTCATACACTTGATTATACATGTTCTATATTTAGATTTTCCGCTACATATCCTATCTGTTGTAGGATTTCTCTGTTATATTTATATATTGGTTTTCCACCCACGATGTGTATGCGTTTGCATGTAGTGAGTGAAAGTCCGACTTGGAGTTCTAAAGCCACGCTCACGTGAGTGTGAGACGAGCTTTAGGATTCGAGTGTTGACAAGGGCATTACCCTTGTTCGAGTATATTGCCCCGTCGGTGAGTGGTCGGTCCACCGACACACTTGCCGACAGAACCCAACTCTGTTATATGCTTCTCCGTCGGTGGATCCTCTGCTCCACCGACGAACCCACCGAAGGTGAGTTTCCTTGTGAATGAGAATGAGAAACTGAGGGTAGGGAGTGCATCACTCTACAAACCCGGATCATTTATTAGATCATAAATTGAAGTAAATAACATGGTGATTACAACACTTAGTTCCAAATGTTGAATGTTTGATCTATCTTTATAAATCTTTGAACCGATCTTATGTGATGGCCTATGGGTCTTATAAATGCATGTAGTGACAATGTATATGATGAATGAATTATAATGGTGATCATTAAGAGTTCATATCTTACATGACTGAATGACATGACTGTGCAAATCCATTGATATGATGTGATGATTGGATGTAATTGCTTTTGTAATTGGTTGTTTCTCCTTTTACATTATCTAAAGTAGATTAACTGTAATATGGAGACCTTGATTATTGAACCCACGGTCGGGAAGACCCATGGGTCTTACTCGAGATTGAGTAATGTGAATTGATTATGAGGATGGATACACCTGATGGGCATGACCGGGTGACCACCAAAGATGTCCAATAGGCCCTGACGTAATATCATCCTTAATTAGAAATGTTTGGTGTCTTGAACTGGGATGAATGTCATGGAGGGAGGTTCACGAAGATGATGCCCTTGGACTATCCTGT
>JAUPMG010134119.1:0-11411 GCA_031762675.1 Pachysandra terminalis
AGCCACAAAGATTCCGATGATGGATTTGAGACTTGAAAAACTGGATTAATAATGAAAAGATAATTACTTAAAAAAAACAATAAAGAACTTCAAAAAGTAATGGAGAAAGTGAAAGAAGTAACTCGGCAAGGAATAGTGTCCGGCGGACGACAATAGTGTCACCCACCAGAAAGGGTGATCAAGTAGTGGGACAATCAGCACAGGCCAATCGTCTACTTTGATACCATGAAGAAATATTGATTTATTGATAAATCTGGGTGATTACAAAAAGACCCCATTGGGGATTTAAATAGAAAAGAGACACAAAGATAAATATTGAAATTAGCTAATCCTAATCTCTAATTAAGAAATAAATTCAAAACATTTCTAAATATCTTCAATCCAATCTTCAAAATCACAATCTTCTCCTTGAATCACTCTTTTGATCAAATCTTCATTCTCATCACTGCTTGAGTTGATAGGATGTAGTGGGTGGTTTGTGAATAGTCATCAAGAGTAGTATTACTGATCAACGGGAACCTAAATTAACGAGTGACCGTATCCCGTCTCTAAAAGAATCAAATAACCAAATTGGTGGACCGTCTAACACTGGTTGAACCAGGCTAAGGAAAATAGTGAGTTAAGGCTAAGAATTATGTGAGCACACTTCAGAGCTACGTTTTTAGGAGTCTAATGCCTTTTTCTCCATCCGTCCCAAATGAGGGAAGTGAGCTAGTATTTATAGCTTTTAGAAGAGAGTTAACAGCAGTTAGAATTCCTAATCACCGTTTCTGACGGTGGTTAAAACGTTCACTTGGGGTAGTACGCATTATGTACCTCAGTCTCTTAGGTGGACAATCACAAGTCGTTTGGATAATTACATGTTTGCCACTGAGAAAACCGTGACACGGCCTATAACCTCAATACGGTCAAGTGTTGGCGAACCTCACGACCCTCCTTTCCTTCACATTCTATTTTCCCCTAGATAATGTAAGTATTACCTTCTACATCGTTGAGCTTCGCTCTAGACGGTGGTAGTCTCTTCTTCTACGTCGTTGAGTGTCGTCGGTCTAGATGGAGGTAGTATGACCTTCTACGCCGTTAAGCATCGCTCTAGACAGTAGTATGACTTTCTACATCGTTGAACATCGCTCTAGACGGAGGTAGTATCGCCTACGACATCATCGAGCATCGCTCTAGACAGAGGTAGTATCGCCTACGACGTCACCGAGCATCGCTCTAGACGGAGGTAGTATCGATAACAATGCCATCAAGCATCGCTCTAGACGGAGGTAGTATCACCTACGACATCATCTAGCATCACTCTAGACAGAGGTAGTATCGCCTACGACATCATCAAGCTTCGCTCTAGATGGAGGTAGTATCGCCTACTGCATCATTGAGTATCGCTCTAGACAGAGGTAGCATCGCCTACAACGTCATCAAGCATCACTCTAGACGGAGGTAGAATTTCCTACGACGTCATTGAGCATCGCTCTAGACGGAGGTAGTATCGCTCTAGACAGAGGTAGTATCGACGTCTTACAACTTCTAGGGAGATTTCTCCCTTTAGGTGTAAATTCATATCGATAGTGTTCACTGAGACGCGTCTCTATGGTAAACGTGAGGCGCACCTCTAAGGCTCTTAAAAACCCGAGGGGTTGTCCCATTGCAAGTGGGTGCCCTCGAGTATGATTTTTAGGGGATGTCCCAGCACAAGTGGGACTCTCAAGAACCCGAGGGGTTATCCCATCACAGGTGAGCGCCCTCGAATATGACTTGAGAGGCATTTCTGCATCGACATCCTACTATAAAGAGATCTGACATCCCGCTGTGGAGTATCTGTTGATATTAGCTTCATTGCATATTTATTGTGTAATGTTGATTATCCTGTGAGTTATGTGATAAAGGGTTATCATGGTAGGGCACTACCTTCTCCTTATATCTATGTTTCGGTTGTACATTCCTTGAACCGGTTCTTCGAACCGACTGGGGTTCTTCCTTAAAACGTTGCCTAGGATTATACCCCTAGGTATCAATGGGGATCTCGCTACATGTCGGTCATAGTCTTGACACGTGGCGATCTATTATTGGGCTATTTTCTCATACCATTTTTCATATCTAAATAGGATACTCCACCACTCATCGTACTACCATACTCCCATATATTTGCTCTATTAGTAGCTACTCTTTTTTTTTTTTTTTGGAGTTGTAGCTACTCTTTCTCTGGAGTTTTCTGCTACTATACAGTGTCAAAGTTGGGCTCTTTATATGGAATATCTAAAGAGCCCACTTGGTTTCATTTCGTTTATGAGAATCCATCTACCTATTGCTTTGCATGTCGGAGAGTCGGCCATAAATTTTATGGGTATCTATTTAATGTGAAGAATGCCCCTTAGAGAGGGTGTATGCTACCTCCGATTCTAACTACCCATTGTATGGTGACTTCCTTAAGGCTTTCATTATCAAAAAAAAAAATAGGACTTTCTTAAGGTTTTATATGTTTGGAATGTTGGATCTTCAGAAAAAAGAAAGAAAATGATGAAAAATTAATTTTCTCCTGTTTGATTGAAGAAAGAAAGAGTTGGGGATAGAGATTTTGGAAAAAAAATAAGTTGAAAAATTTTCTCATTGGAAATCTAAACTTTTCTCCTAAAAAATATAGAGATTTTGAGCAAAAAAAAAATAGTGGAAAGCTACTCTCCAATACTCCAACCTAACTTGCAGCTAGAAGTGAAAAAATATGACCCAATATGATATCCCACCCAATGTTTTAGTGGGTTCGGATTGAAAAAGAAAAAATTAACATAATTTTCTTAATCCGGACAATCCAATTTAACCTGAATAATAAATGGGTTGGGTTGGCATGTTTGTATTATAAACCTGCAGTCCGCTCAAAATCGAATGGCCCTTTTATTAACTAGGTTGTTCTGGGTCGCCCATATATTGACCTGACCGAACCTAACTAAGCAAGAAGCGGGTTGGTTTGAGTTGGTGGGTTTACGTTTATTAAATGGATGAGTTCGGGTCGACTATATATTGCTCCGAGTCAAACCTATAAGAAAAATAAATGAGTTGGGTCAACCCACTCAAACCCAAGTGGCTTGCTTATTAAATGGGTGGGTTGAGGTTGACCATATATTGATCAAACTCGACCCAAATCATTATAGGCATGTACCAACAAACCATTAGGATTCAAAGGATTTTGGCTAAGATACAAAGCTTGCCGGCAACAAGTCACCGATGCTTGGAATTGTTATACTCATGGGTCA
Source organism: Pachysandra terminalis (assembly GCA_031762675.1). Lineage (NCBI taxonomy): Eukaryota > Viridiplantae > Streptophyta > Magnoliopsida > Buxales > Buxaceae > Pachysandra > Pachysandra terminalis. Next base: position 3,252 of record JAUPMG010134119.1, read on the forward strand.
GCATCCTATGTTCTTAAAAAAGAAAAAAAAAATTGGTCACTTTGGCTCTAAAGAACTAGAAACGTATATACATTGAAACCATTTACCATAGACTGAGCAAATTGTGGAGTGACCTTTAGGATATTCAAATGAAGCTTCTCATCCAACATTCTTAAGAGCTCGAAGACTAAGAGAAAAGACTCCAATTGGAGTACAAAGAAATGGTTCATCAAAATGAAATCTTTTGGACACAAAAAATTCAAATATCCTAGCTTCCACTAGGGGATCAAAACAACAAGTTTTTCCCTAACAGTATTACCATGCGTCAAACAAAATAACCAGCATCATGAGGGAAGATGGCCAAACTATAACAGAGGTCGAGGACGTTGAATGAGTCTTTGTGGTGAAAATAAAATAAAGAAGAAGAGTAGAAGAAGAAAACACACGATATAACGTGGTTCAGCAGTGCTACTACCTACATCCACGAGAGAGGAAGAGAAATCATTCATTGCAACTCAATGAGAGGCCAAACAATATAAAGAGTTACAACCATCAATTTTGGGAAACAAATCCCTCTAAATAAGCTGCTATCAAGCTATTACAAAAGACAGAATTTCCATATAGGAAGTTACCGAATCTGGTCTCTTCTTCTCCACCAAGACTCTCTCTCAAGTTGGGGCATAGATATTGATCAAGCCCAACGTGGATAAGATTTCATGGAATCGTGTGGATGGAAGACCTTTGGTGAAAATATCTGCTAATTGATCAGCGCTGCGAACATATGGAGTTTGAGTGATGTTGGCTTGTACCTTCTCCCTCACAAAATGGCAATCAACCTCAATATGCATGGTTCTTTCATGAAACACAAGATTAGAAGCAATATGCATAGCTGCTTGATTATCACAGAACGTATCCATAGGAAGAGATGATGAGAAACCCAAATCTTGTAGAAGGGTGTTAAGCCAAGTTAATTCACTTGCAGTCAAGGCCATAGCTCTATATTCTGCTTAAGCACTGGATCGAGCAACCACATTTTGTTTTTTTTCTTTTCCAGGTGACTAAATTACCTCCAACAAATGTGCAATATCCTGTAGTAGATCGTCTATCAATTGGATATCCAGCCCAGTCTGCATCAGTGAATCCTATGATTTTGGTGTGTCCATTCCTTTTCATCCATATCCCACTCCATAGAGAAGACTTCAAGCACTGAAGAATTCTATTAACAGCGTTCATGTGACTAGTTCTGGGAGCATGCATGAATTGACTAACCAAACTGAACGCATATGTCCGGATGAGTAATAGTCAAGTAAATCAATCTGCCAACTAATCTTTGGAATCTTCCAATATCGGATAATCGTTCTCCATCCGTGCCTGATTTTCCCAAACAATCTGTGGGAGTAGTGGTTGGTTTTGTACCCAATTTTCCTGTTTCTTGCAGAAGATCCAGCACATATTTTCTCTGACTTATGAATAAACACTTTTTGGAGTAAGCAATTTCTTTGCCCAAGAAGTATTTTAAAACTCCCAAATCCTTGATATCAAACTTTTTGTGTATAATATTCTCGAGCCTGCTTATTTCCTCTTTATCATCCCCTGTAATGACAATTTCATCCACATAAATTAAAACAACAGTAGTACTTGAAGTACCTTGTTTGGTGAACAAGGAAGAATCAGCAACACTTCTTTGGTATCCGTCTGTCCTCAAAGCCAAACTAAGCTTTGCATACCATGCTCGAGATGATTGTTTAACTCCATACAAGGCTTTATTCCATTTACAAACAAGTTCCTTTTGTGATTCTTGAGGATGTCCTGGTGGAAGACTCATATAAACCTCCTCCTCCAAATCTCCATGCAAAAAAGCATTCTTTTTACGTCCATTTGGAATAGAGGTCACTCACAACTAACAGCAACATATAGGAGAACACGAATTGTATTCATTTTCGCTACAGGAGCAGACGTTTCTTGATAATCGACTCCATAAGTTTGGGTAAATCCTTTGGCTACTAATCTGGCCTTATATCGTTCAATTGTCCCATCACCGTTGTACTTGATTTTATATATCCACTTACATCCCACAGGTTTCTTTCCTTTTGGTAGTCTAACAATATCCCATGTGTGATTTTTATCAAGGGCAAGCAGTTCCTCTGTCACAGCCTTCCTCCAAATATACAGGGAATTAACATTTTGAAAACTGGTAGGTTCTTTGTCATTAGAAATGGAGCTTAAGAAGGCCATATGAGATTAAGACACATTTCTATAAGATAAATAATTTTGAATGGGAAAGGTTGTAGTATGATAAGTATAGAAGTCTACCAATTTTGCAGGTGGATGGGAAATGCGGGTGAATCGTCAAGGACCATTGATAAGTCATGAATTGTTATATATTAAACCCTTCATCACATGACTTATCTCACATTTTCTTATATTAAACTCTTCATTTTACATGGAATTTGCCAATTCTCTTTTACCATTGCATTATATTTTAATTGTCTCATTTACACCTAAATTATTAATGCAGAGACACTTTTGGAGACAAACTCTGGTCAAGAGAATTCAGACCAAGATTGGGTCGGATCAAGCTCAAAAGGAATAAAAAGACAGAAGAATAAATCCGATCCCGACCCAACCAAGACAAGCCGACCCAGACCCAACCAAGCTCGGTTCAGCCCAATTCATTTTCATTATTTTTGGCATTTTCTTAAAAGAAGAATTAGGAAGAAAAACGTCACCAAAAGTCTGGTGCGTTTTGGCATGAAGAGGAAAGAACCCGAATTGAATTGGGTAGGAGACGATCGATTTGGAAAGACCGGAAATGGAAGACGGAGGCATGCGTTATTGGTTGGAAAGCAAGAGACTGAATTGGCAAGAACCGAATTGGCTTAGAAGGGGAAGAAACTAAATCAAATTGGAATTGGAAGCAAGTGACGATCAAGAAGGAAGAAGGGCTGTGAGTTTGAGGCAAGAAACCATAACAGAAATGGAAGGCGACCGGAATTGGAAACACAAGGTGTTGATCGTGCATTTCTGGAGAGGAGCTGCTTTTTGGCATGAGTTGGACAGTGCAGATCGTGAATTTCAGTTGGGAAGCTTTCAAGTCGTGAAGTTCTATAAATAAAGAAGAATCGTTAGTTTTAGGATCATCACATCCATTCTTCTTCTTCTTCTTAATTTTCTACACATTGTTTTGTATTTTTCTTCTTCCATGGAAGCCTAAATATCTTGCAAAGGCTAGGAGCTATTTCCCTTGTAATTGGTATGAATATTTATTTTAATCCTTCTTGAGTTTAATGGAATTATGTTTGATTGTTTATCTATGGAGATTCCTTATCATGTATGAGCTCTTCCATGCTTTTTCTCATTATTAAGCAGAATTTCTCATGGTTTCTAATAGGAATATAGAATTAAATTGAATGGGTTTTTTCTAAAAGTTATTCTAGCCATGTCATTAACTAAGGTTACGAGATGTTCCTGAATTATTTTAGTTCAACCGAATCAAAGGTCTTCATAATAATCAAATATATAATATTTTATCCGAGTTACAAAGAATTTCATATCGGTTCAAGGAATTGCCCCAATGCCTGAGCATTCTCACTATTGAATTTAATCCCTTTATTTACTTTTGATCCCCTAATTATTCCATTTTAATACCAATAATTTTTCCACCATCATATTTTGTTTTTTAACTCTCTTTTGTCTTGAATAACCGTGCTCTCTGTGGTTCAACCTCAGACTCACCAAGAATTATATTTCTTCGAACTCCTGCACTTTGAGGAGTGGTAAGCAAATTTTGGCGCCGTTACCTAGGAGCTACGACATATTCAGAAGCAAATTCGTGGAACAAGCATAACCAGCGGAATTCGCTCTATTGGTAACTTTGTTCCATTCTCCCTTTAAATTCTGTTTTTATTTTTATTTGATTTACAATTGTTAGTGCATGAGTATTTGGATTAGGAACAAAAAAGGCAGATTAGAGATATTTGAGACTTATTGTGGAACCTTTTTGATACACCTGCACCTTCACGCACTTCATCCACAATGGGTGACGAAGTACTAAGTAATCCTGATGAAAACAGGAAAACTATGTACGACTTGTTACACCCTACTCAGAGTTCTATCCCTTCTTGCATCATGTTTCCACCCAATGCACCTCATGTAGAGCTAAAGCAAGGGCTTTTGGCCATATTTCCTGATTTTAGGGGTTTGGACAGTGAGAACCCCTATGTGCATGTTAGAGCCTTTGAGGAAGTCATTAGTAGTTTCTATGCACAAAATGTAATAGAGACTGCTAAGTTGAGATTTTTCCCATTTTCTCTTAAAGACAAGGCTAAAGCATGGTTATATACCTTGAAACCTAGGTCTATAGGTAATCGGGGTGAGATGGATCGTGAATTTTATAAGAAACATTTCCCTCTCCATAAAATCCAACAAGTGAAAAGAAGAATATCTAGTTTTGTCCAGGGAGAAAATGAGACCTTATTCCAAGCTTGGGAAAGGTACAAGGACCTCTTCAATTTCTATCCAACTCATAGATATGAAAATTGGAGGTTGGTCAGCTATTTCTATGAAGGACTTACACCTAGGGACAAACAATTCGTCCAACTATCCTGTGGATGACGATTCTTACAGAAAGAACCCGAAGATGCCATAGAATACTTGGATGAGATTGCTGAAAACTCTAACTCTTTGACTGGACCTAGTTGTATAGACTTTACGGACCGAACTAGGACCAACACTACCGCTTCTGGTGAAAGTGTCTTTAAATTGAGGGAAGAGGACAACATAAGTGCTAAAATTAGTCTTTTGACTAAAAAAATTGAAGAACTTAAGATGAAGGGAAACAAGGGTGTTAGTGCTGTGTTTAGGGAGGAACCAATGGAAGCATGTAAAATCTTCCATGAGATAGACCATGCCACAAACAATTGCACATCACTTTCACAGTTCTTAAATGTGCTGGAGGAGTAAGTACCGGAGGAGTAAGTATTGGCATTCAATCAATACCGACAAAATAATTCAGCATATTCGAACACTTATAACCCAAATATGAGAAATCATCCTTATTTGAGTTATAAGAGTGACATGTGCAGAATCCTCCTTCTCCAAGGAATAATTATCTATCATCATCTAGACCTTCCTTGGAGGATGTTCTTGGCACTTTCATACAACAGGGTGAACAAAATCAAAAGTTTGAGTCTATGTTCGCTAGGATAAATGAGGAAGTGAGAGAGACCAAGAACTACTTAGCTAGGCTTACTAATATTTTGAGTGAACCTGAGAAAGGGAAACTACCTTCCCAAACTCAACTCAACCCCAATATTCAAAATCTGAAAATGGGTCCCAATGATAAGCTTGAGGAAGCCAAAGCTCTTACCACTTTAAGGAGTTGTAAGGAAATTGAAAAAAGGACTCCTAAGGTAAGTGAGAAACCTAAAGAGACCTCAATTGAGAAGGAGAAAGAGTAAGAGAAAGTTGAGAGTGAGTCATCTAAAACTGAAGAGAAGGAGAAGTGTCCCTTCCCCACAAGCCCTAAAGTTACCTAAAAATTTCGATATCACAAGAAAAATCTTAAAACATTTGCATCAGGTTAGGATTAACTTGCCTTTATTACATATCATTAAGCAGATGCCTACTTATGCCAAGGTAATCAAGGACTTGTGTACTATGAAGAGGAAACATCACTTGAAGAAGACTACATTCCTAGCGGAACAACTAAGTACAATCATCCAACATAAAGTCCCACCAAAGTACAAGGATCCGGGCTGTCCTACGACCTCTTGTACTATTGGAGATTATACAATTGAGCATGCATTGCATAATCTTGGAGCTAGTGTTAACTTACTCCCCCTTACTGTATATCAATAATTGGGACTTGGTGAATTGAGACCCACGTCAGTAATTTTATAGTTAGCTGACCGATCAGTAAAAACACCAAGGGGAGTAGTGGAGGATGTGCTTGTGAAAATTGAAAATTTCTATTATCTTGTTGATTTCAATATTTTGGATACTGAGCCTGTCTTACATCCTGGTGCTAACATTCCTATTATTTTTGGTAGACCTTTCCTTGCAACAGCTAATGCCTTAATTACCTACAGGAACGGGAGGATGAAGATTACTTTCGGTTCCATGACTGTCGAGCTCAACATATTCAACGTAATGAAGCAACAATTGCAGGATGAGGAATGCGAATATGTGAATCTAATCGAGGCGGTGGTTCAAGAAGAATTTGATAAAAACTGTTTTTCTGATCCTTTAGATATTCTTCTTGCTACTAATCTTGATTCACATGATTTAGAATATGATTCTGAAATACATTCTTTGTTGGATTCGTCACAGGTGTTGGGAGATGAACAAGTGATGGCAGCCAATGAAGGAAGCAAAGAAATGCCTATTCGGGATTCCTTCCTGGATGAGCAACTTTTTGTCGTCACGGAGCTACCATGGTATGCACACATCATGAATTACCTTGTCACAGGCTCCGTTATGAATGATTGGAGTGCGCAAGATCGGTGCAAATTGTTTGTTGAGGTAAGAAATTACTATTGGGATGACCCTTATTTATTCAAATATTGTCCTGACCAAATTTTGAGAAGGTGTATCCCAGATAGTGATACCCTTAGTGTTTTAAGATTCTGTTATTCAGCAGCTTGTGGTGGCCATTTTTTTGTTAAGAAAACCGCTGCAAAAATATCAGTGTTGATTTTATTGGCCTACCATGTTTAATGACACCTACAACTTCTGTAAAAGGTGTATAGAGTGCCAAAAGTTGGGACGGATAACACGTAGGAACATGATGCCAATGTCCCCTATCCTTGAGATAGAAGTCTTTAGCTGTTGGGAATTGACTTCATGAGACCTTTTCCCCAATCTTTTGAAAATCTATAAATTCTATTGGCAGTAGACTGTATCTAGATGGGTCGAGGCCATAGCATGCAAGGAGAATGACCATAGGACAGTGTTAAAATTCTTGAGAGAACACATTTTCTCTTGATTTGGAATGCCTAAGGCCATAATTAGTGATAATGGGAGGCACTTTTGTAACCACCCTTTTGAGGCCCTCGCGAAAAAGTATGGAGTGGTGCATCGGTTGTCCACCACGTACCATCCCCAAACTTGTGGACAAGTTGAGCTTGCTAATAAGGAGATTAATAAAATCCTTGAGAAAATGGTTAGTCCTAACCATAAAGATTGGTCTCTGATAAATCATGAAATACCACATATTATACCCTTAATTGCATGACTTATTTGGTATTTTCTCATATAAAACTCTTCATTTTACATAGAATTTACCAATTCTTTATTACCATTGCTTTATATTTTAATTGTCTTAGTTATGCTTAATTTATTAATGTAGAGACAATTTTGGAGACCAATCCTGGTCAAGGGAAATCAGACCCAAATCGGTTCAGACCAGATCAGATCGGATCGAATTAGTCGGATCGGATCAAGCTTAAAAAGAACAAACGCTCTCTTAGTTTTACTTCGACTTTTGTCAAGTAAAAAGTCATTCTAAAAATAATATAGAAGAGGGCCAAGGCTTCTAGAAGTCCCAAGTTTGATTGGTGTTCAATTTTCGTGAAGACTTGCTCAACAAAAAAAGGGGTTTCTATTTTGAGTTTAGGAAAGTTACATTCTAGAATTTCACTGAACAGATCTCCGTATTTTGACCATAAATTATTGTAGAACGTCCCAATATGGTTATTTTAGAGGATTTCAAAAACTAAGAAGTAGATCTACAATTTTTGTGAAGACACCAAAGTCCAATTCGATCTTTTTGAAAGTCCAATTGGCAGTAGACGAGAAAACTCATGAAGTCTCTTGTTTGAAGGAAATCAAAGGGAAGTTACTATTTTCTTCAAGGTTTTCTTTTTCAAGCTGAAGATGACGAATTGGAGCTCTATAAAAGGGGATCCCATCCATCCCTTCTGATACACTTTTCTTCTTTCTATATTTTTTGTATTTTTCTTCCATGGAAGCCTAATTCTCTGGAAAGGCTAGGGGTGAAGTCCCTTGTAATTGGTATGAGTTTTTTGTAATTCTTTATTTTTAATGAAATTATGTTTTAATTGTTAATCTATTTTGATTCCTTGTGATGTATGAGTTCTTCATTCTTTTATGAGTTCAATCATGTTTTTCTCATCATTAAGAAGAATTTCTCATGGTTTCTAATAGGAATCTAGAATTAAA